>JAJHSJ010000003.1:35801790-35951571 GCA_021015155.1 Magnolia officinalis
ACAGGTTGAGCAAGTAGAACTTATTACATTGTGTTCGATAATAATTTATGGTGGGATAGTGTATTGTAAACAATTCCAAGGGATTTTATATGGACATGGGCTAAGTTTGGAGAAGGTTTTTTTTAAGAAATATTTTTTGTTTACCTTTAGAGAGAAGAAAGAAAATCAATTCATACAATTACAGTAGGGAAATATGTTAGTGACGGAATTTGAAAATCGATTTACGGAATTACGACCTTATGCACCGAGAATTGTTATGAATGTAAAATCTAAGATGAGATGATTTTAAAATGGGTTATGACCTAAAAATTTTACATAGATGTGCTACTCACATATATCTTCATATGCTGAGTTAGTAGATATGGCCTTGAGGTCTGAGCAAGATAGGAAACGTTTAATGAGAGCTCATGTACAAATGGCCAATACGGGTAGGCCAGGTCCTCTTTATCCTATTAATAACAAACCCCACTTTGTTATGCAATAAGTACCTATATCAAAACCTTATAATATTCCTAGTTCGAACTGTCATTACCATGGTAAACCTAGGCATATTGTGAAGAGTTGTTAGAAGAAGATGAAAGATGAAGGTGTTGAACTTCCTCTATGGACAACTTGTCCAGTGCAACCAACAAGTATTTCTCCTCTTATTCGAATAGGTCTCCCTCCATTGAAACCGACTGGTCTTGTTCTAATAAGCCACAACAAGCCTGTCTTATTGGCCGAGGCAGAAGAAGCAACATGCCCTGAACCTAGAACTTTTGAAGGTATTGGCTATACTCATGAAACTCCCATACATATTTTGATAGATGCTAGAGATATAACATCTTTTATTTCATGCCATATTGTGAAATGATATTGTGAAATGGTTGAAGTTAGATACCGTATCTATACCTAGTGTATCTGTAGTTAATGACACAGTAAATTATTTTGATTCTATTAAACTTTTTCCTCAATGTCCGATCATTTTGGGGGAAGAAAAGATGTACGGATAAATTTATTAGTAGCAAGCATATTTCATCACGATGTTATCATCGGCATGGATTGGTTGACCCTTATAAAAGCAGAAATAGATTGTGAAACCATAGTTATGATTCAAGAACCTAATGGAACTTCTTATTCTTTTCCCATAAAGTTTAGTTATTCTTGTCGTGTCTGTTTATGTATTGTTAATGAGGAAGATTATGATGGATCGTCATTATCAGATACTCAATTAGTGTGTGAGTACGAAGATGTATTTAAGGCGATTGTTGAGGGTCAAATATTGCATATCAGACCCCGGTAATTACCTGATTTTACGAATATGATACTGTTGGACGGCATGTTTTAAATCGTATTTGCAATGCAGGATGTATATGCGAACACATGACCGAAAAGGACGATAAAAGCATGGATTTAACACTCTGGCATCACTGAGGCAAGGGATAGACCCCAGGGGACCAAGACCGAGGAAATTACACGCCAGAAATTAAAGGAATCAACCGCCCACGTTAAACGAGCCTGAAAGACAGCCGTAGTGCAAGATCACAGGGTTTTCATCATCCATTTGACTCGAAACTTCATATGTGGCCTGAGGACCATAATTTAACCGTACAACTCAAGTTTCGGCCCTTGGATCCCTATAGAAGGGCCCAACGGACAGATCAGCCCATAAAACTCTGATTTTGGGTTTGGGCCCACCTGCTATCTGGATATGCTTTCAAAATTGGTATCAACGCGTTAACGAGGTGACAAAACAGATGGTTGGATTGGATTTCTCAGAAACATCTCAGTGGACCCACGTGGAAGTGCATGTACACCATGCACACGAGGGGCACCGCCCACCGAACGCATAAAGTCGGGTCAGCGCCTGCTGACCCGATCTCCTTCTTAAAACGGGATTTTCCGTTTTCACTTCGCCGCTGCGGACGCTGAGCTGGTGTAGTGGGCCCCACCCGGTCCCTATAACATTGATCTGGACCGTACATTCATTTCGTAGGACGAACAAGACCAACTCCTAGGTTGGCCAATTTCGTAAGAAAGAGTGGATCGGATTTCAACCGTCCGATCGCAGGTTTGACGGTAAGAAGAAAATTATGTGGACCCACACCGAAATCAGTCCAAAACCAACCATTCCTGATTGGTTTTTTCGAGGGGAAACAAATGGACGGCGTGGATTTCTGTGAAAAGACCGAAAATGGGACCCACCGACTTCAACAGCGGAAGAGGATCCGCAGCTCAGTTTCGCAAACCGAGCTCCGTCAATCTAGGTGGGCCACCATCATTGATCGGATGGTCAATCCAGACCATCTATTTTGTTCACAACCCAAAACCGTCCATAGGGATGCCTTTATTTATGTTTTGTGGATATCAGGAAGTCGAGTGCGAGCAACAATCTCGGTTCCTTACCTATAACTACGCATGTTCTGCGAACGACTACGTTAACTCCTTACGTAGCCAGCTCCGACCCTTCTTACGGAAGCTGTTTTCACTCAGCACCCGTCCACTCCACTCGCGCAATGACCGACTAGAACTACTATAAAAGAAAGAAAAAAAAGAAAGGAATCAGCTTGGCTGGAGGCTGGACGTGGAGCAGGGAGAGAGATAGTAGAGTTTGTCAATTTGTTTATTTTATTTTATTTTATTTTATTTTATTTGTTTGTTTTGTTTTGGGGATCAGCCCATTCATGTTGGGCTGAACCTCTTAGCTAGGGCTAAGAGGTGAAGCTGGTAGTGTGATGGGAACTCTTTGCTTGCCTTTTGTTTAGATTGATCTGATGTTGATTTTTGGTTAATTAAGGGAATATTTTTAGTTTTCAATGGTGTGTTGTGACTAAAATTACAATAGATCTGCGGTGGCTTTGAGTATTTCTTCTCCTTTTTGATGTTTATGACGTGAGGAAGCCCTGTTGTTCACCATCGTCTCCTGGACATGGTTGGATGTCGGTACCCTTCCTTACCTTCATCACATGATTGAATGGTTGGTAATTAGTTTAATTCTGTTGTTTACTTTGTCTCCTGGGCATGGTTTGGTGATGGAATCCATTCTAATTCATACACCTTTCATCTTTTAAACACTATATCAAATAAGTTCAGTTTAAATTCCATGATTTTTTCAAGCAGGCATAAGATCTCCCTGATCTCTATAAGTGGATCCTCTGAATCCCTAGTTTCCCTTTAATTTAATTCTCTAAATTTTAGATAAATTTAGAGAATTAAATACACCTTTTATCTTTTAAACACTATATCAAATAAGTTCAGTTTAAATTCCATGATTTTTTCAAGCAGGCATAAGATCTCCCTGATCTCTATAAGTGGATCCTCTGAATCCCTAGTTTCCCTTTAATTTAATTCTCTAAATTTTAGATAAATATTTCACCATATTCCTCAATCACACTCGATTTAGATTTCATCTCATCCTAGTTCTAGTTCTAGTTAGTTTCAGATTACGTACAGGTTTCAGTCCCTGTGGATTCGACCTCGGTCTTACCGAGTTTATTACTACATCACAACCGTACACTTGGGGAGTGAACAAGTTTTTGGCGCCGTTGCCGGGGATTGACGGCTACGTTTTCTGAAGATTAACTCGTTTTAGGATTAGTTTAAGATTAGGACTTTTCTGATTTTTTGGGTTATTTTTAGAATTTTCCAGTTCCAGGTTTTCCCTTTAATTTTTAGAAATTTTCTCTCAAGTAACTTTCTACTTTTAGATAGTTTTCCTTTTTTAGAAACTAACCCAACTTTCTTATTTTGTAGATTCTGAGATAGGTTTCTAATTGGTAATTTCTCTTTCCTTGTTATCTTTAGATTAGGATTCCTTTTTAGAAAGTTTCTAATTCTAACTTTTTTAGAATCTAATTTTGTTTCCTATTTTATTTTTAGAAATTTTCTATTTAAAGACTTTTCTGTTAGAAACTAACTTTCCTATTTGTAGGCCTTTCAGAAATTCTCTAATTCGGTAAGATCTTTCTAAATTCTACTTTCTATTTTTAGAATTTCTGTTACTAACTTACTTTCTAGTTTAAGAACTTTCCTCTTTTGTTTTAGAAATTTTATATTCTCTTAGAAGTTCTCTTTTTCTAAATTAGAAACTTTTTTATTTCTAGGCTTTCATTAATTTAGAAACTTAGAAATTCTTCCTTTTTAAAGGAACTCACATTACACCTTCTATTTTAGGATTAGGGTTTCTATTTAGAACCTAATTCTCTAACTCTAGGTTTAGAACCTTCCTCTTTTATTTTTAGAAACTAGGTTTAGTTATTTTCCTTTTTTTTTTAGAGACTCTTTCTAATTTTAGAACTAACTCATTCTTCCTTTATTTATTTTAGAAAACTTACTAATTCTAGGTTTTAGGAAACTTTCCTTTTCTAGAAAACTAACTTGTTTTCACCTTAGAATTTTCTAATTTTTTATTTTAGGAACTAATTTCTTTTGTTTTGTTTTGCAGATCTTAACATAGGAATTTCTAATCTGGTAACTTCGTTCTAACTTCCCCTCCTTTTACTCATTCCATGCTGCTGTAGGATTTTTTATTTTATTTTAGGAGTAAACTCAGAGTTAGGGTTTCACCATGTATATGCACGAGTGGGAACGTCAGTATGCTGAGAAGAATACCTATATTGGGATGATGATTATGATAGAAATCAACCAATGTCTCAAAACTATTCTGAAACTATCATCGAGAACCGACCGGAATATAAAGATCCACCGGTTAAGAAGTCCTTACGTGATCATATGCAGGAGAACAATTACACCCCACGGATTAACAAGACAGTACGTGAATGTTGGGTTATCATAACTATGAGAGTGAGAATTATTATCACTCATCTGAGAAAAAGAAAACAATGCGTGATTATATTATGAGTGATAATATGTATTACCAACCATCAGATTCTCCCTCACCAGATCCGTATGACTCTAATCAGTGGAACCATCAATGTCGGAAAGATGAACCAACACATGTTATAGTGATAATTCTCTTGGATCCCCTACTTTTGAGGTCCAACCAGAAACAATCCAAGAGGATTCATGTTTTAATATAGAACAATTCAACCAGCATGTTCGAAAATGATGAAATCATTAGAAGCGATTGAATCGCACCTTAATGAGAGGAACAAGGCTAGTTCACCCCAGCCGCAAACCAGTCCAGAAATACAATACAATCCTAACTTGCTTTTGGAAGATTCTGGATTTGGAATGAAGACTTGAATTGTGCTAATGAGCATATGGTTCACTTTCCCGATGAGTCGATCTCGATGACAGTTCACAAAGAATGGGAAGAGACAGGTTGTCTTTCAAATACAGTGATGATGACACACTTTCCTTACATGACACACAGGATCTCAATGATGAGGTAGAGGTTCGTTTATTCGAACCTCAACCGAATTTAGAATGTGAGGAAAGCGATCCCATCCAAGTGTGCACTGCACAGAATTAGACATGATGCGTATTGGGATGATGATCATAATGTTCAGCCCCAGTTCCCTTGGAATTAATCTCAAGTTTGGTACAGGTCAATGATCAAGAAGTGCACGAAGTGAGTGGTCATAATGAGCTACTCTACTCACCTGACATATCTTATTTAAAGTGGATGAGCTCCTTACAACCATCCTTCTATCTCTTGTGAGAACATTTTGGACCACTCCCCTGAATTACATGATGATATGATTCAAGAGATGAACGAGTTACTTGATACGACTTTGGAATTTGAAATCACCCAGTTGAGGCCACCATCTGAACTGTTAAATTTTGACGAGTCCAGGCCTCTTCTGAGTAGTATCGATGAACAGAGTCCACACATCAATACTTCGTATACTAATCCTCCATCTGTCTGTGCAGGGCTGGAGCAAGAGAGCACACTTTCTTCTACTTTTAAAAACGATAGAATCCTTGAACAGATCATCACACACTTCAATGTGGAGAATGAGTCACTCTCAACTGAATGTCCCAATGCTTTGGATGATTGCTTGGCACACTTTGCAGATTCAAATGATCTCATGTCAAAAGGAAAAGTGAATGCCTTGCAAGACAACATTTCGGTAGTCATCACTGACCGAGAGAACCCTCACTCTGAAGCCCCTCCTTCCCCAGACCCTGAATGTTTACCATTAAAGGAAGAGGAGCTGAAAATTGAACCGAAGCCTGGAACTTCGGAATGCATTGAGACTACATTACTTCTCGAAAATTTTTCTAAACTTTATCTACTTGTAGTCTTTGATTCACCATGGGATACTAACGTTGAAACTTCTTCTGTCACAGGTGAATCGTACATACTCTGGTTACCTCAAGCAATGCAATGGAAAATTTCTTATGAGGTACATAAGTCTCTCTGGAAAGTCATGCTTCAAGGCACCCAAGCCTTTTGCAAAAAGGGCTTTTGGATGATCTTGTTGAGGAACTTACTGAGAAACTTATCAAGATACTGGCCAGAAGATGAACCTTGCAGCATGAGTAGTTAGTTCAATGTTTGTGGGTAACATTGCTGTAAACCCTCACGAGACTACAACTCGTCCACTAGGGGCAACCTAGGGGTTTAAAGGCTTGTTTGCATACGCTAAATGCAATCGAGAGCACCTGCAAAAGTGGTGTAGGTAGGATTTTGTTTTCGTTTTTGTTTTACTTTTGTTGGTTTTTTCTCGCCTACGCTGACTGCTGTCACGATGATTCCTTGTGGAAAACTCTCTCGATTCGTATCCAGGTACTATCTTCCCATCACTTCTCATTTACTTTCGTTGTCCCATGTGCATTGCATGCTTATTTCTTTTACATTGAGGACAATGTAGATTTTAGGTTGGGGGTGGGAGATTAGGTTGCCTAATCAGTGTTTCTTGGTCTTGAGGTCTTGAGCAGAAATTTGTGAAAATTTTTTTAAAAAATTTCTGGACTTTCTTGCGAATTCAAATGGATTTTGAATTTCAAGATGCGTGATGTTGGTAATTCATGACTCTTGGATTCAGTTATCGATTAGATTTCACAGTTAAATTTAAATTGTTAGTCCATGGTTAGAGGTTTTAAACATTGATTGAGTCATGATTTCACATGTCACATCTCGCTTACACATTAAGATTTCAGTTGAAACTGAAGAGTTAGTTTGGTAATCACTGAGCATGAAAGGAACCAGCCAAAAAAATAAAATTTCAGCATCAGTTTATAAAGAAGAATTGAAAGAGTAAGTCGCATAATCGTCATCATAGGTTTGCTCCCTATAGATGAAGATTCGATTCCCCATGGTTGACATGAGAAAAGAGTTAGGCGACAAGTTTTCACCAAAGGTTTGCTCCCTATAGGTGAGGATTTGACTCCCCTTCTTGGAGTTACCTTTGAAAAAAAAAAAAAAATCAAATCAAAGGTTGAAAAAGAATGATCTATGAGGGACCTTTTATTTTAGGTTTTGAGTGTCCTGAGTGCTCTTGCTGGTAATCAATGATATCCTAAAATAACGAATTAAATCTTAATGGTGATTAGCCGAGGTTACACTATACACCCGTGGATCTCAATGTTTAGATTTTTTTTTTTTCCAATTGATGGATTAATATTTTGAATATGATTATGAAGTTTACTATGAACTTGATTCCAGGAGAAAGTAATGCCCAATATCATGAATCCTAGAATTCTATAATCAGAGTTGTTTTTCAAAGATCACTCGAGTTCAAAGAAATTGTCCTATAATTCTCAACTTATTTTTCGCATATTTTGCTCGGGACTAGCAAAATGATGGTTGGGGGTTGTGTTGAGGGTCAAATATTGCATATCAGACCCCGGTAATTACCTGATTTTACGAATATGATACTGTTGGACGGCATGTTTTAATCGTATTTGCAATGCAGGATGTATATGCGAACACATGACCGAAAAGGACGATAAAAGCATGGATTTAACACTCTGGCATCACTGAGGCAAGGGATAGACCCCAGGGGACCAAGACCGAGGAAATTACACGCCAGAAATTAAAGGAAATCAAACCGCCCACGTTAAACGAGCCTGAAAGACAGCCGTAGTGCAAGATCACAGGGTTTTCATCATCCATTTGACTCGAAACTTCATATGTGGCCTGAGGACCATAATTTAACCGTACAACTCAAGTTTCGGCCCTTGGATCCCTATAGAAGTGGCCCAACGGACAGATCAGCCCATAAAACTCTGATTTTGGGCCCACCTGCTATCTGGATATGCTTCAAAATTGGTATCAACGCGTTAAACGAGGTGACAAAACAGATGGTTGGATTGGATTTCTCAGAAACATCTCAGTGGACCCCACGTGGAAGTGCATGTACACCATGCACACGAGGGGCACCGCCCACCGAACGCATAAAGTCGGGTCAGCGCCTGCTGACCCGATCTCCTTCTTAAAACGGGATTTTCCGTTTTCACTTCGCCGCTGCGGACGCTGAGCTGGTGTAGTGGGCCCCACCCGTCCCTATAACATTGATCTGGACCGTACATTCATTTCGTAGGACGAACAAGACCAACTCCTAGGTGGCCGAATTTCGTAAGAAAGAGTGGATCGGATTTCAACCGTCCGATCGCAGGTTGGACGGTAAAGAAAATTCTGTGGACCAACCGAAATCAGTCCAAAACCAACCATTCCTGATTGGTTTTTCGAGGGGAAACAAATGGACGGCGTGGATTTCTGTGAAAAGACCGAAAATGGGACCCACCGACTTCAACAGCGAAGAGGATCCGCAGCTCAGTTTCGCAAACCGAGCTCCGGTCAATCTAGGTGGGCCACCATCATTGATCGGATGGTCAATCCAGACCATCTATTTTGTTTCACAACCCAAAACCGTCCATAGGGACGCCTTTATTTATGTTGTTTGTGGATATCAGGAAGTCGAGTGCGAGCAACAATCTCGGTTCCTTACCTATAACTACGCATGTTCTGCGAACGACTACGTTAACTCCTTACGTAGCCTCCGACCCTTCTTACGGAAGCTGTTTTCACTCAGCAACCGTCCACTCGCAATGACCGACTGGAACTACTATAAAAGAAAGAAAAAAAAGAAAGGAATCAGCTTGGCTGGAGGCTGGACGTGGAGCAGGGAGAGAGAATAGTAGAGTTTGTCAATTTGTTTTTTTTTATTTTTTTATTTTATTTTATTTTGTTTTGTTTTGTTTGGGGATCAGCCCATTCATTTGGGCTGAACCTCTTAGCTAGGGCTAAGGGGTGACTGAGTGTGGTGTGATGGGAACTCTTTGCTTGCCTTTTGTTTAGATTGATCTGATGTTGATTTTTGGTTAATTAAGGGAATATTTTTATTTTTCAATGGTGTGTTTTGTGACTAAATTACAATAGATCTGCGGTGGCTTTTTGAGTATTTCTTCTCCTTTTTGATGTTTATGACGTGAGGAAGCCCTGTTGTTCACCATCGTCTCCTGGACATGGTTGGATGTCGGTACCCTTCCTTACCTTCATCACATGATTGATTGGTTGGTAATTAGTTTAATTCTGTTGTTTACTTTGTCTCCTGGGCATGGTTTGGTGATGGAATCCATTCAATTCATACCCCTTTCATCTTTTAAACACTATATCAAATAAGTTCAGTTTAAATTCCATGATTTTTTCAAGCAGGCATAAGATCTCCCTGATCTCTATAAGTGGATCCTCTGAATCCCTAGTTTCCCTTTAATTTAATTCTCTAAATTTTAGATAAATATTTCACCATTATTCCTCAAATCACACTCGATTTAGATTTCATCTCATCCTAGTTCTAGTTCTAGTTAGTTTCAGATTACGTACAGGTTTCAGTCCCTGTGGATTCGACCTCGGTCTTACCGAGTTTATTACTACATCACAACCCTACACTTGGGGAGTGAACAGCGATAACTGGATTACCCCACATCATAGATTGATTTCACTATTGATCTTATGCCTAGTGTGACACCGATTGCACTTGAGCCATATCGTATGCCTCTATGTGACATGAAAGAATTGAGATATCAGTTAGATGAACTTGTGCATTACTGTTTTTTTCGACTCAGTGTATCCCCCTGGGGTGCTCCAATGTTATTTGTAAGGATGGAACAATGAGATGTTGTATTGATTATCAAAAATTAAATAAAGTTACAATGAGGAATAAGTATTATCTTCCTAGGATTGATAATTGTTTGATAATTTACAAGATGCTCAATATTTTTCTAAGATAGATCTATTGTCAGGATACCATCAATTACAGGTTAGAGAAGATGTATATAAAATAGCTTTTAAGATAAATTTTAGGTACTATGAATTTTTTGTGATGCCCTTTGGACTTACAAATCCTACTATTGTATCTATAGATCCGATGAACCGAGTGTTTAAACCCTTCCTATATAGATTTTTCATTGTGTTCATAGATGATATTTTAATATACTCTAAGAGTTATGGGGATCATGAAGAACATTTGCAAGCTACCTTAAATACACTCAGGCAACATTAATTATATGTTAAATTTCAAATTTCTGATTTCTGGAATAATGAAGTACAGTTCTTAGGACATGAATTTCTCAGTAGGGTATTTTAGTAGATCTTGCTAAGGTTGTTGCAGTACTAAAATGGGAACAACCCACGTTGGTTACTGAAGTTAGAAGTTTTCTTGGATTGGTCGGCTACTATCGATGATTCATTTGAGATTTTTCAAAGATAGTCTGACTGTTATTTCAGTTGACCCATAAAAAGATTAGATTTGCATGGAGTAAAGAAGTTGAAGAAGCATTTCAAAAGTTAAAAACTATGTTGACAACTACTCCTGTACTTGTATTACCAGAGCAGGGAATCAGATATGAAATTTATACTAATGTGTCACGTGTAGGCTTAGATTGTGTTCTTATGTAGAGAGAGAGGGTGACTGCTTATGCCTATTAACAGCTGAGGAAACATGAAGAAAATTATCCCACCCACGATCTTGAATTAGTGGCAATTATCTTTGCACTCAAATTATGGAGACATTTATATGGAGAAGAATTTGAGCTTTTCTATGATCATAAAAGTTTCAAGTATAGTTTCACTTAGAGATATTTGAATATGCGCATGCATCGTTCGATGGAGACGTTGAAGGATTTCAATTTCGAAGTATCTTATCATCCAGGAAAGGCAAAATTGGGGGTTGGCACTTTAAGTAAAAAAAAGAAAAAGAAAAAGAAAACACATGAGTTTGCAGCACCGCTTATGTTAGAAGAGTGGAATATGATAGAATTTATACACGATTTTGAGGTAAAATTACGGATAGAAGAACCTTGTGAGAGTATAGTTCATATTACAATTGATAGTCGAATTATTATAGCATAGGATCAAGATGAATTTTTAGTAAAGTTGAAATCAAAGATGGTTCAAGGAGAAGACTTAGAATGCAAATTGGGTACCGATGGTGATTTGCGTTACCATGGTCGATTATATGTTCTAAATAATCCTAAATTGAAACAAGAAATCCTCGATGCAGCTAGGGGTGTACATCGAGTTGAATCGAGTCGAGCTAGCCTTAGCTCGACTCGACTCGACCACTAGCTGACCTCAGCTCGAACTCGGCTCGGCTCAATCCTCGAGCCTGGCTGGCTAGCTCGGCTCGGTTCGATCAGCAGCTCGGACCAGTTCGAGTTTCCACAAACACCTGGACTGCACCTTCAAAAACCCACTGTATGTAAAACAGCGACAAAGATTTTTCAGGTATTTTATCAAACACCTTCTAAGCAACATAAAAATCAAGAAAAAAATGATATTTGTTTCATATACATACCTTGCCACTAGCCACACTTCGTTGAGTCATTTCATCAAACACTTGGTGAGTAACATCAATATCAAAGTAACCGAGTCACCGAACTAGTTCGATCCGAGTTCAATTCGAGCTAGGTTCGATTCGAGTCGAGTTGAGCTGGGGCCAGCTCGAACTCATTTTCGAGCTAAAAAAATCAGCTCGACTCGGCTCGAACTCAACTTTAAACTGAGTCGAATTGGGCTTTTTCGAGTCGAGTCAAGTCGAGCGAGCTAACCGAGCTAGCTCGGTTCATGTACACCTCTAGATGCAGCTCCTCGATCTAAACTAGTGATTCATCTAAGAAGTACCAAGATGTATCAGGATGTAAAACATACATATTGGTGAGAGAACATGAAAAATGAAATTGTATAATATGTATCAAAATGTTATACTTGTCATTAAGTTAAAGCCGAACATCAAAGGCCACCAAGACTTTTGCGACCTATGTTGATAACTAAATAGAAATGAGATTTTATTTCTATGGACTTTATCTCTAGGCTACCAATGACAAAGAAGGGTCATGATTCAATATGGGTGATTGTGGATCGACTTACCAAGACTTCTCCTTTTCTACCTATTCGCACGATGACCACAACATATAATTTAGCTAAATTGTATATTAAAGAAATCATGCGTTTACATGGAGTGCCTTTAGAAATTGTATCAAATAGAGATTCATGATTCACATCAATCTTTTGGACCTATATTCAAGAAGCTATGAGTTCTTCTTTGAAATATAGTACTACTACATTTCATTCATAGACAGATGGATAAATAGAAAGAGTCAATCAAATTTTAGAAGATATGCTTCGAGCATGTATGCTTGATTTTAAAGAAAGTTGAGATGAGTGTCTCTCTTATGCAAAATTTGCGTACACCAATAGTTTCCAAGCCAGTATTGGTATGACTCCATATGAAGCATTGTATGAACGTTCATGTCAAGTTCCGCATTGTTGGGCTAAAGTTGGGGAGAAAAGTTTAGTTGGACCTGAGTTAATTCAAATTTCTTTTGAAAAGATTGATATCATTAGACGACATCTATTAACAGCCCAGAGCATATAGAAAAGTTATGCAAATACTAAAAGGAGACATTTAGAATTTCAAGTAGGCGATCATGTTTTCTTAAAAGTCTCTCCTATGATAGGAATATTCCATTTTGGTAATAAAAAAAGAGAAGAAGTTGACTCTATGTTACATAGGTCCATTTAAGATATTAGATCGTGTTGGGGCAGTCGCTTGTCGTCTTACATTACCTACGGCCATCTCAGGAGTACATGATGCTTTCCATATTTCAATGTTGAAGAAGTATGTTCCTGATCCGACACATTATTAAATGGGAACGTGTGGAACTACGTGATGATGCTACATATGTTCTACAACCTACTAGGATTCTGGACAGGAAAGAGCAAGTTATTCGTAATAAAGTTATTCCGTTAGTGAATGTGATATGGACACACAATGAAGAAGAAGATATCACATGGGAAACATAAGCCGAAGTTTGTAAGAATTACCCTCAATTACTTGAGGAATATGAATAGGTAAAATTTCGAGGATGAAATTAATTTTTAGGAGGAAAGATTGTCATGACCTGCATTTTAATTGTATTTAATTTGCCTAATTATGTAAGTATTATTATAATGTAATAGTAAAAGTAAGATTAAGTGATGTAGATAGAAAATAAATGCACTTAGTAAGTTACATCTTGTGCTTATCAAAGGCCGCTACGAATAAACAAAGGTGATCGATGAAATTTTATTCTCAAAAAGTCGTAATAATGGCCAAAATGTCTAAAATCGTTCCTAACCATTTGTTGTTGGGCCATTGATCATGAGATTATGGGGTTATGTTCAACTCAGAGGGCTTGGCCTTTTATATAGATTAGATTTTCTAAATGTAGTCCCGAATGATACAACTTAAGTCAAAGTTAAAGAGTGAATTGCGCGACTCACCTCAGATTATTAGATGAGACTATATATATGTGAAATTCATTAAAAAAATACTTAGAAAAATCAGTTTTTCTGAATTTTTAGGGTTTTAAGGATTTTTAAGTTGGAAAATTCAGAAATCGTTATTGTTCTTCCATCTAATCGTTGCTAAACAAGAATTTAAGGTAAGTTTTCATCATAGGTATGAATTTAGAGATTCAAATTTGGGTATTTCTTACCGTAAATGAAATTCGTCTGAAAGTTTTGTAGGGTTTAAGGTTTTCTTAATATCTTGGGTTTTACTCATTGTTAGGAAGCTAAATTAAGTTTATACGTGAGGATTATTCTCTCAAGTTAGCTTTTATCAACCTTTGATAGTTTCCAGTTAATGAATCTTGATTTTTTCAATTTCTCTTTATTTGAGAATTATTATTGATTTTGATTAAATATGAAGTATGGGCATGTATAGAATATTTTGGACTGTTTTATTAAAGACTAAGACTATCGTCTGAAAAGTTGTAATAGTAGGATTCTTATGTTGGAATTTGTAATTAATGGCAAGCTCGATTTATTAAAGTAGAGCTAGGCTGACTGACTATAGCCTGGGCTACTTGTGGGTTGCCTTGCACCCAAGGTCAGTCTAGTCCATGTTCCTTAATTCCATTGAATTTTGTCTGAATCAGTGATAGTCATTGTATTATGAATGATGTCACATATTTGACTGAATCCAGTACATCATGATTATCATTGATGAACATTCACCATTTATAGTAGTTTATAAATATGATCTAATGTGCTACTCGTTATGACTCATGGGTCAAACATGGTGGTATGGGACACTGTTCGGGCTGTCTTTGACCTGTGTGGGTGGGAGAACCTTAGAGTGAGTCATAAGCACTGATAGAGGTGACGAGCCCGCTATTATCGATCTTGGGGACCACCTAGAATTGTATAAAATTATGTTTGGTTTGATGCCTAAGACGACAATATTGTTAGTTGTTGATTAGAATGGTTAAGGACCCCGGTGACAAGCCATGTGGTTCCTATGAACTTGACTTGCAATACAATTGTGGTAATCTGGCTTCATTAATATTGCTACATGAATATGAAATAATAAAGGTCGAACAATCATGCATTCATGTGCATGGTTACTTACGGGGGTTTGCGTGCCCGGTTGCTTTTAAAGAACTAGTGGTGAACTCTACCCCTAGCATATTGTGTGCGACAAGAGGCCCAATTCGTGGTAGGTGGGAGAGCCCCACATTTATGTTGTTTGGACCATTCATTCATGCATTAAACAAGTAAAATAAGATTATTTGAATACCATGCTTGATTACCTAAATCTTGATTGTTTTGATATTAGGTTTAACTTAGGGAATGGTAACACTTAGTTGATCACTCACTCCCTTTTGAGATGGTATTTTAAAACACCAAATAGATGCTTGTAATGTAGGTACAAACATAATCATAGGAGAAGATGATGGGATGGTAGACTCGATCTCTTCTGGGTCATATTATGATTTTGCAGATGACCAATTGTAAATTGTGGTGCCTTGTTTTTCTTTTGTGGTTGTGGAGACTAGTGGGAGAGGACAGACACCTATATATTTTTTGGAAATGTATATATCGAGTCCTCAGGCTAAGTGGACTATGTTGCTTATATGGTTGGTAGTATGGGTTGCACACATTTCTTTTAGATGATATACATATTCATTGTTGAGGTTGATTTTTTTTTTTACTATGATTTGATGCCCTATAAATTACACTTTTAAATTCATCATTTATATTAAAAGTGATGCTCGGAAATTTAGGAATTTTGATTATATACAATTCCTGGATTTTAGGGTGTTATAGGTTGTTTGGGTTTTTAATCTAGCGAAGTAAACATGATGTAAAATAATTAATAAAAATGATTAAGGATCCAAGAATTTCCAATCTATAAAACTTGAACTTAATTTGTCTTCTTTAGGGCTGAAAGTCAGGCAGGTCAGGTCGGGTTGGTGCTCAACCCTAGCCCAACCCAAGGTTCCTATGCCTCAAACCTAACCTAACCCAACCCAACCTCGTGTTGGGAATTCTCAACCCAAGCCCAAACCAAGCGAGCTCGATCGACTTGGTCGGATGGATATATGTTAATATTTTCTGTACCTATGATTTTATTAATTATATATGTAGTCATTTATCATAAAGAAGTTCATTTTTTCTAAACAAACAAGCTAAAATATAGGACAACTACTTCTTTAAAAGTCATGTTGTGTAGCACGCAATCTATTTGGGAGAGAGATATTCAGCGTATCTTGTTAGCTTGAGTCATCAAAAATGAAGTGGACCAATGAAACTTGATGGCATTGGAATTTCTTGTGCCTTCAACATAGACGATCCACACTCAATTATAATTTATAAGGAACTTATATATTGATCGGGTTCGGGTTGGGTCGGGCAACCCGAGACCTCAACCCGAGCCCAAACCAAGTTTTATTGGGTTGGTGTTTGTATAGCCCAAGCCCGAGACCATACCCAATACATCCTACCCAAGCCCAACCTAATGTCGGGTCGGTTGGGTTGAACCCGCCCGACTTTCAGCCCTAGTCTTCTCAAGTTGATAACTCAACCAGAACAAGATTTGAATCCATTCTAATCAGAAGATAGAGTACTAGAATCAATCATAAACATCCAACATAGATTAGAATCACGATAGGATGATCTCTCATGAAGATTTAAATAATCAATTGTAGGGAATCAAAAGCATTTATTGTGCTCGAAGTCAACAATAGATCAATTGATTTTACAGATTGATTCCATTTCAATCTAAGAATTCAATCACATCCAATCACAATTCAACATAAAAAAAAACTAATGACTTTCATAAAAAAAATTAATTAAATATTAAATATCTATCAAAAGGTTCATCCCTTAGCCTTAGCTATGAGATTAACCTAGCATGGCTAACAAATTAAACAAAAACAAAAGAGAAACAAACTAGATCGAAGATCGGACGGAAGAATGACACCGGAAGAGATTCGACATCTCTCTCTCTCTCTCTCTCTCTCTCTCTCTCTCTCTAACACCCTAGATTGATTGTTAGGGACCCTTTAAATAGATTTGGAAACCCAACTTTCACTCTTCTTTAGAAAATTCTCAAACCGACTTTGATTTTACACACTCGACACTTCCGTCGAATGGTTCTTGACGACATCGAAGTCTAATTGAGCCTTTGTCGATGGCATTGAAGATCTCCTCAATGGATCGAGTAGAAACACATATTTCATCAAGCAACAGTTTTTCAAATTTTAGAAGTTTATCGATGTGATAGAAGCTCTTTCGATGGCATCAAAGAATGTGTCAAGCAACCAACTTAGAAAGTTTTTAGAGTTTCTCGATTTATGCTCGACGGATTGAACTTCCATCGAAATACACTCGATGGCATCGAATTTCACTCAATGGGATCGAAAGTTTCTGAATTTCTTCTATTCGCAGCTCCTCTTTGAATATTCGGTTTTCTTCCTTTCTCAATTGGTTTCTTCAATCCTTTGGCACTTCAATTCTTTCTTCATGACCTTGGAATATCCAATCATTTATTGTGTCCTCTTTTGAGCATATTTTCATCATTTGTTCTAAAATCACCTTGCTTGCATAGAACATATGTTAATATATTAATTAAGCACTAAAATTTATTGAAAACTAGTGCAATTGAGAGGATAAATATGAAAGTACCCTAGTTTGTCAATTAGTGTGAGTGTTGAGTCAGCTAGACTACAGAGCCTCATAGGAAGATCAATTCAAAGCGTCTGCCTCAACCAGATGTGTACAAGCTCGCCATAAGTACATCTAATCCTCACATCCCATGTCCCAAAACATCAGGTATATAGAACCCTTAAAACAAATTAGAACATCATAGGGTTTTTAAGTTAAGAAAACTTTTTCAAAATCAGAAAATCTCTAAGCTTTCTTGCTTTGTCAATTTAACGAAACACATCTCGATATGATCGACCTGCGCTGTCGATGTCCTCGATGATAATTGATTCCATCGGAATGAGGACAAAAGTGTCCAGCAACCACATGTATATCTGGACGGATTTATCGATGTATCAATATACCTATCGATATCATCGATATTTGAATCTCGAGTCCATCGAAAGTGACTCGATAATATCGACAGGCAGATTTCTTCGGTGCCCCTGTTTTAACTTAAGAATATCATATGTACATCGATATATCGAAGCCCCCTCGATACCATCGAAATTCAAATCTCAATGATATCAGAAGGCTCTCGATGATATCAGTCATGGGCACCAAGTTTTCCAGCAAAATATTTCAGGATTGTTTATCTATGATCGAGGGTCACTCGATAGAATTGATATTCAAATATCGATAATATCAGTACTGTTTCGATTACATCGAACAAGGACATAAACTGTCCAACAAGCTTAATGAGAAATCTATTAGATTTATCGATACCTTGACATAGTTATCGATATCATCGACATTCAAATTTCGATGATCTCAAAGGTCCCTCGATCATTCTTGTAAACCTAAAATATTTCAAGTCAAGTCTGTCTCATTTTCAAATGTCGATGAAACGACACTAGTATCGATAGAATCGGAGTTCGAAATCCGATGACATCGACACCTGTTTCGATTCCATTGACCAGCTGGCAAGAGGTTTCAAAAGCGTATGACATTTGAGTTTATGTCATTAAGCGGACCATCAATGCCATCGAGAGTATACGCTTGATGATATCGAACTCGCTCGATGATATCGAACTCTGTCATAAATGTAACCCTTTGATATTCGTTGGAACCTTTACCTATATAAAGAAGACTTGTCTATTGTTGCTGGTAGAGAAAGAAGAGAGTGCTTTTGAGTGTTTTACCTTAGATTATATACCCAAAGCCCTTTCTCTCAGGAAAGTTCATCCTCCAATCCACCCTCATCATTGTTATTTAATAGAGTGGATTGGGAAATGAACTTCCGCATTAAAGGATCTTCTAGCTACTACCTTATTGGCAAATCATTAAGCTGAGATGCTTTGAATGCATAATCAGAATCACTCTATCTTCCTTATAGGAAAACATTTTATAGAGTAGGATTCTGACTTAACCTTGACCCAACCCGAAGCCTCGTATTGGTACATCATCTATGTTGCGGATCAAGGAAGCCGAAGATTCTTCATCAACAAGGAGGAGATCTTCGTCAACGTGCTGAATGAGACTCATCCACTTATTTGTAAGTTATTAAAGTTCAGAGGACACTTGTGATAATTCTTTTTTAGGACTAGGTCTAAGGTGTTTCTCACCCTTGCAAGCCCTCGTAGAAGGCCTCCGGTGGGAGTGTACGTGGTGGGTGCATTGTGTTGACCCTTGCTCTGTGGAGAGCATAAACAGTTAGGTTCCTTATGTGGATTCTTGGCCAGTGTGCCTAAAACCGGGTGTTATGTATTGACCCTTGCTCAGGGAGCATAAACAGAGGTTCCTTGTGTGGATCCTTGGCCAGTGTGCATAAAACCGGGTGCTATGTATTGACCCTTGATCAGGGAGCATAAACAGTCAGCCTAGGTGTAGGTTGTAAAGGTTGAAGGTGAACCTGATTTAAAACATTAGGTTTGAGGTGAACCGCTGTGAAACCTCCTTAGTAAAATCCGGTACACTCAAGGGTTGAGTGCGGTTACCGAGAGTGGAGTAGACAAGTTGTCGAACCACTATAAAAATAACTGTGTTTGAGATTGCTATTCTTTGGTTTGTGTGATTCGCTTTAATAATTTTATATCTGAATATCTGAGATCTCATCTCACACACATACACAGGCATATCCATCATAAACTAGTTTGCATATTGTCTATTTCTTAAATAGTCTGTGATTGGATCCTCTACCGGGCTTGGAAGCCAGTAGAGTTACTATTGAGTAATCCTAATATGTGCTTGTTGTTAGGATTAGTGTAATAGGATATTAAATAAACTATAAAAACTTAAAAAAATCCTATTCACCCCCCTCTAGGACACATTGGCGTATTCCTACTTCAAGTAAAGCGGTCTTCACCGCAATTTCAAAATATGCAATATTTAGGGTTGATCACATTCCTTCACGGGAACTTGGAGGAATTCATTTACGTGAGGCAGCCCGAAGGATTAGAGGAGCTTGATAAGGAAGGCCACATGTGTAAGCTGAAGAAATCATTGTATGAGTTGAAGCAGTCTCTTAGGCAATGGTACAAGCGGTTTAATTCTTACATGATGGAGATTAGGTATATCATATTTGAGTATAATTGTTGCATATATTACAGGGTGCTTGAGAAAGGGTCCTATATTTTTCTAGTTCTTTACATTAATGATATGTTGATTGGTGCAAATGACAAGAAGGAGATACTCTTGCTTAAATCTCTGTTAAGTAAGGAATTTGATATAAAGGATCTAAGCACTTTGAAGAGGATCCTAGGTATGGATATACACATAGATAGAGAGTTTGCGAAGCTGTAACTTTCTCATAGAGGATGTGTAAAAGGTGCTAGAGAGGTTTGCATCGAAGTTGCTAAGCCAGTTAGCGCGTATCTAGCATGTCACTTAAAGTTGTCAGCTAGGTCGTGTCCAAGTACGGAAGAGAAGATTTTTGTACGCGAGTGTAACGGGGAGTCTCATGTATGCAATGGTTTGCACGAGGCTAGATATCTCACATGCGGTTAGCATGGTCAATAATATATGGAAAATCTAGGAAATGAGTATTGAAATGCCGTTAATTTGATTCTAAGGTATCTCAAGGGCACAGTCGACACTGAGATCATGTTCGGGGGATATGGAGCTTTAGGTGAAGTTGTAGGTTATGTGAATTTGAATTTTGCAGATGATATGCACAATAGGAGCTCCACTAAAGGATATGTTTTCATATTAGCAACCAGACTGATATGTTGGAGATTTATATTACAGTTTATGATAGCGTTGTTTACAACCGATGTGAAAATATATGATTGTGACAAAGACGTCAAAAGAGGCATTATGGTTGAAAGGTCTGATAGGAGAAATCGGGTTGAAGCAGGATGTGATTCGGTTGTATTGCAATAATCAGAGTGTTATCCATCTGATGATGAATTAGGTGTATTGTGTAAGAACCAAGCACATCAATGTGAGGTTCTACAAGATACAAGAACTCATTAATTCAGGAGAGATTCAGTTTCAGAAGATTCACATGAACAAGAATGTCGTGGACATGTTTACAAAGCCTGTGACCACAGAGAAGTTCAAGCGTTGCATGGGCTTGCTCAATCTCTCCAGCCATTGATGAGATTGGGCACCCTTACATAGGGGTACAGATGGAGATTGCGTTCAAGGTGGAGATTGCAGGGAGTGGTCTATGCTCAAGGTGGAGGTTGCATGAGAGATTTTAGGGTGACTTGGTAGAATGCAAGTCAAAGTGGAGATTATTGTGTAGGATGTCTTGGATTCTGCTAATCTGTTATGTAGAGAAGCCCTATCTCGGTTCGACCAAGTTTTTTTTTTTTTTTTTCTCCAGTTCGACTGAAAATTGGGTGGTTTCTCAGTTTGCATGATGTGAAGATTTGCATGATTTTTATTTGACCAAAATGTGTAGTAGGTTTGGTTTGATCTGATCAAACGGTTTACGCATTTTAGCCCAAATCGCGGTATTTAAGTCCAATCACGATTAGGACTTGTTCTATGAGTATTTTCTCTCCAAGAGCAAGGGTTTTGTGAGGTGAGAGGGTTTTAAATGCTTGTAAGAGCTTAGGAATTGATTTTCTCAAGGGGCTAGGGTTTTTCTAGGTGTGCATCGCAAGGAGAGATCCATTTTTCATCTATAATTGAAGAAGGTGAGTGGTGTAAACACTAAGGTTTTGATTATAGTGGATTTCTCTCGCTTTGTGTCCTCACCTCATTTTTGAAGTGAGACTAATCCCTGCAGATACACACAATCATCTACAACCACGTGTATCGGGTAAAGCCAAGGAGGGGAATCGAACCCTCACCTATAGGGAGCAAACCTATGGTGAAGACCATTCGCCCAAACCTATGTGGTTGCTTGCTTGATTGTTTGGTTATTTTGTTTATTATGATTGTTCTATCTTTTTGTACATGCTTTTGCAAAGCGCATGGATTGACGTTGGTGTTAGATCTGAATTTCTAATACCTAGGGTTGATTCAGGTTTGTTGTGGCTCGGGATTACATTTTAGTAGTGTGATAAGAGCTGGAACTCCAATAGGATGTCACATGGACTTAACAAGTTGGAAGTTATCCATTAGGGGACAGTAAACTAATGGTCCAATTTGTTGGACCTTAGATCTAAGAAAAGGATGCTCATTCTTGATTTTGGCGGAGCCCACCATAATGTGTATGGAAGATCCACCGAAGGATTAAATATGTAATCTAATGTTAAGCCCAAAAGCAAAATATCGGGCTGACCTGCGATCCAGGTGTGCCATATGGAAGGAAATAGTTGGGAGAAAGATGTCCACCCTTAATTTTAACGAGCCCCTAATGATTATATGAAATCCACCCAGCCATTAGATGCCACACCATAATTTAGATATGGTGCCTAAACATCAAGCCATCCATGATTCAAATTGGCCACACCATGGGAAACAATTGGTAAGAAAGCTTGTCCTTGTTCACTGTTTCCAATCATATGGTCCACCTAAATAACATATGGCACAATTTTGGGCCTTGAGCCTAACATGGCTTGACACACTTGGTAGTCAAAAAGTGAATTTTACATAAGTATCACAGTGGAGACCGACTTGAAGACCCAATCACATTATGAAAGCTTAATATAAAACTTAGTGGACAACTCATCAATTAATGAGTAGCTTTTTGAAAACCCTTTTGAAAAAAAGTATCAAATGTACATTCAATATTAATTAGGTAATTATTTGTAAAATTTCTTAGAAAACAACCACTCATTTGTATATTTTATGAAAAATAAGGTAATGTTAGTGTGCACATGGGGCATGTGGTCCACTTGGGGATGCATGGTAGGATGTGTCGCTTGAACAGGCACACATGGCATATGTGGCACATGTGCATGGGGGCATTGGCACCTATGGCATATGTAAGATGCTTAAAGGTCGGATGTAATAATTTGAGGTGCTCGAGAATAGATGGTCTCATTTGTGTCGCAATGACACAAAATAAGAGATTTTCAATTTGCTAGCCTCCCTTTCTAGGCTAAGGACAAAAAACCTCACTTTTAAATTATTTCCCAAAATCTAGCTCCCTAGTTTATATATGTCCTACAATCACTTACACTAACAAATCTTTAATAGATAATCTTGTTAACTAGGGAAAAGTAAATCTTATCCCTTGTTGATCGCAAATATCACTGTTTGGCCTTAGGAAGGTTTCAATGGTGGTATCATTATCCCTATTGTTTCAATTGGTATGGTTCACTTTGAGCTTCACATATAATTCATTTTTAAGCTCATATCCTAAAATGAGTTGACAAAATAGTTTGATGATTTGGATATAAAATATGTTGGCCCCATAGTGCCCAATATCACCTATCTGGATGGCGTTGATTACCAATGAATCTGCTTCCATGTTAGAGATACAACCCATTCTCTAGGTAGTGCTCACCTTGATGTTTGTGAGAAATCCACCTCGTCCATCTATTTTTTCATCTCATTTAAGAGTATAGGCCAAAAAATAAGGCCGATGCAAAGCTCAAGTGGGCCAAACGACAGGAAATAGTGGGAATTGAATGCCCACCATTGAAGCATCTTGGGGCCATCATGGGCTCATGTAAATATTGATCTTCCTCAATTTTGGAGTCATGCCTTAGAATGATTGAAAAACATATGGATAGGGTGGATTTCTCATAAACATAAAGGTGGGCCCCATATATGGTCCTAGTTAGACCATCTCTGTCAATTCGTTGCATGTCTTGGGTTACAGAGTAGGTGGAGTGCTCTGTGTCCTCGAGGGTTGCCCATATATAGTGGGGCCACCATAATGTGTGTGAGAAATCTACCCTTTTAATCTATTTTGGCATTCATTATGGGTATGAACCCAAAAATGAGTGGCATAGGCAAAAAAATGAGGCTGATCCAAAGCTCATATAGGCCAAACAACAAGAAACGATGGGGATTAAAATTTTCCATTGATGGTTTCAACCTTTGTCCATTAACTTTGAAAACATTACTGTTTTTGGGATTCACAACTTCCATAGCCTCATATGAATAAACATTCTTCACAACAAAAGGGTTGGTTCATCTTGATCAAAATTTTTCAAGAAAGAGATGGAGACACAAATTATGCAGAAGAACTTTCTGATTTGGCTCAAATGTTTTTATAAAAATGTTCTTGTCATGGAGCACATTCATTCTCTCCTTGTATATTCTTGCATTGTCATATGCATCTTTCCTAATTTCCTCTAACCCCATAGGCTGGAGTTTTTGTAGCGTGCTTGCTTTGTCAATGTCAAAGTTGAACTTCTTTATGGCCCAATATGTCTTATGTTCCAATTCCACTGGCAAGTAACAAGCTTTCCCATAGACATGTCTATATGAAGGCATTTCAATATGGGTTTTGAATGCACTCCAATAAGCCCACAGCACATCAGTTAGCCTTAAGGACCAATCCTTATATTCTAGATTCATAGTTTTCTTTAAAATCTATTTAATTTCCCTATTGGAAATTTCAGCTTGACCACTTGTGTATGGATGATATGGTGTAGCCATTTTGTGTGTAATACCATATTTTTTCATTAAATTCTCAAATGGCCTATTAAAGAAGTGGGAACCACCATCATTAATTATGAATCTTAGCATTCCAAATCTCGACAAAATATTTTCTTTTAAGAACCATAGAACTATTTTGTGATCATTAGTTCTACAAGGAATCGCCTCCACCCATTTGAAAACAGTATCCACAGCTAAGAGAATATAAAGATGTGTAAAAGATGGGGGAAAAGGTCTCATAAAATCAATACCCCAACAATAAAAAATATCTATGATTAGAATCAAATTTTCGGGCAGCATGTTTCTTCGGAACATTCTTCTCATTTTCTGACATTGTTCACACGCCTTGTAAAACTTATGGGTATATTTAAACATAGTCGGCCAATAAAAACCACATTGAAGAATATGGGCGGTGGTTTTCTTTGCCAAAAAATGACCTCCACAGGCTTGTGAGTGACAAAAGGAGACTAGTTTGTCATTGTTCGGAACACATCTCTTAATGATTTGGTCTGGGAGATAATTAAACAAAAATGGTTATGCAAAAAAAAAAACTACGTACCTCGGCTAAAAATCTCTTCTTATCTTGTAACATCCAATGGATTGGCAATTTACATGTCATGAGATAGCTATGTCAGCATACCAAGAAAATTGGGAAACAAAAAATAATTGTTCATTTGAGAATGTTTCTTTGATTGGCGTGGTTTCAATGGGATCGAATAGGACAAGTTGGGACAAATTGTCTATAACTACATTCTCTACTCCTTTCTTATCACTTATCTCTAAGTCAAACTCTAGAGTGGGAGGATCCATCTCAAAAGTGGGGCTTAACATCATTCTTTGAGAGAAGACACTTAAGCACTAAGTGATTGGTAAAGATTATAATTTTTTTATTCGATCAAATTGGATTTGAATTTGTCTAGAACAAAAACTACGGCAATGAGTTCGTTTTTGTAGTTAAGTAATTTATCTGGGCATCGTTCAACATTCTACTTGCATAGTAGATAATATATCGCTTCTTATCGTTCCGTTGGCCAAACACAACCCCAACCGCATAGTCTCTAGCATCACACATGATTTCAAAAGGAACGCTCCAATCAGGTGGCTGCATAATTGGTGTGGTTGTCAACATACCCTTAAGTTTTATAAAAACCTCTTGGCATGAGTTAGTTCACTTGAATGGGACATCCTTTTGAAAGATGTTACTCGATGGTCTAGAAATCTGATTGAAATCCTTAATGAACCTCCTATAAAATCTTGCTTGACCTAGAAAAGAGCGAATGCTGCATATGCTTTTGGGAGTCGGCAACTTAGCAATCAAGTTTATTTTGGCCTTTTCCACCTCAATTACATTAGATGAAATCACATGTTCAAGGACAATTCCCTTTTAAACTATGAAGTGACACTTTTCCCAATTCAAAATAAGGTTTTTCTTTGCACACCTTGTCAAAACCAAATTCAAGTGCTCAAGGCACTCATCAAATGAACTACCGATAATGGAGAAGTCATTCATGAGCACTTCCAGAAAATGCTCCACCACATATAAGAAAATACTAAGCACGCATGTCTAGAATGTCGCAGGATCATTACATAGTTTGAATGGCATCCTTCGATAAGCAAAGGTACTAAAGGGGCTTGTAAATGTTGTCTTCTCCTAATCTTTTGTGGTTATCTCAATATGCTTGTAGTTCGAGTACCCATCTAACAATCAATAGTATGAATGATTGGCTAAGCTTTCCAAAATTTGATCAACAAAGGGCAAAGAAAAGTGGTCTTTCCTCGTGATAGTAGTTAGCTTCCTATATTCAATGCACATTCTCCAAATAGTGGTAACTCTAGGAACACGAGTTCATTATTATCATTGGTTACGATGGTGATTCTGGACTTCTTGGGCACCACCTAAGTTGGACTTAACTAACGGATATAGGGTAGATGATACCCACATCCAATAGTTTCAGCACCTCCGCCTTAAACACATCCCCTCTTGTTTGGATTTAATTGACGTCGTGGTTGCCTAGATGTTTTGGCATTTTCCTCTAGGTGTATTCGGAGAGTGCAAATAAGGGGATCAATTCACTTGAGATCCACAATATTCCATCCTATGGCACTCTTGTGTTTGTTAAGAGTAGCAATCAGCTTGCTCTTTTGTTCCTCATCCAGGTGGGAAAATCACCACCGAATATGTATCCTTTTGACCTAAATAAACATATTTCAATTCAACAGGCAAAGGTTTTAGGTCAAGCTTCAGTGCCTCGATGTTAGATGGTAGAAGCTTTGAGTTAGTAGAGGGTAATTTTTCAAAGCATGGACTTCACTTATTAGTTTCGATTACTGGAACATAATCTAACAATGCGCTCATTATATCTAATATCATGTGATCGTCGGAATCCATGAAGTGAGCAACACATGCTTCTAAGGGATCAGAGATTATATTCAAAACAAGTTGATCCTCCATAAGTGTATCAAGCATGTTTATCTCATGGATCTCATCTACACCCCTGATTATTTGTAAAGGTTAAACATATTCCCCTCAAATGTCATGTTTTCAAAGGACAACTTTATCACTTCATTATGGTAATTGATTATTGCATTTGAAGCAGCCAGGATTGGGTGTCCGATGATGACCGGAATATGAGTGCTCATGTTTATAATCCACTGTGTCCAAGACAATAAAATCTACTAGGTAGTAGAACTTATCGACTTGGACTAATACATCCTCCACTACCCCTCTCTGTATACAAATAGAGTGATCAATGAGTTGTACGGTTGTCTAGGTGGGTTTTAATTCACCAAGCCCTACTTTTTCATATACTGAATAGGGAATGAGGTTAACGCTTGCCCTTAAGTCTAGCAAGGCTTGTTCAATCCAGAAATTCCCTATAATGCATGAGATCGTAGGGTTACCTGGGTCTTTATGTTTGGGGGGAGCATTTTGTTTGATAATAGCGCTCACTTATTTTGTCAAAAAGGCATTTATTTGCACATTTAATTTGTATTTAACCGTGCAAAGATCTTTAAGAAACTTGGCATAGAATGGAATTTGCTTCATCGCATCTGATAAAGGAATGTTGATTTTTGACTTGTTGAAAAACTTCCATAATATCCTAATTTTTGGATGGGTACTTTGATGAGATAAGGCATTGGGGGAACGGAGTTGCGGGCTTGTACTCACGCATTGACTCTTTGTCATGTGGAACAACACTAGGTCCATCATTGTTCTTAGATTTATTCAAATCCTTGGGCGTGTTGGCCTTCATCAAAATAGTCTTATCAATCTCTTTTCCACTTCAAAGAGTGGCGATGGATTTAACTTGTTCTACATGTGGGTTAGGAGGATTAGAATCACTCACCTCATATTGTCCTTTTGGGTTAAGCTGAGGTTGGGCCGGAAAGGTCCCATTTTCCCTAACATTCAAGTGTGATTCAATCCTTAAAACCAACGTTTTAAGATCATTTATGGTCTACATGGTGGTTTGATTGAATTGCATTTGATCGTGCATGAATGCTTGTAATGTGTCCTCAAGGGTCCTCTTTTGTGGTTGCACTTGTGGTGCACTTTGGGGTGCAGGGGGAGGCCCATGGGAAGGTGTGCTTCCATTGGCAGTTGGTACATTTTTTCAACTGAAGTTGGGATGATTCCACCAACTTGGATTATACTTGATGGAATTTGGCGCACTGAACAACATTGACAAATGTTCATGGCATTCACTTGAGCTTTCGATACATCTTCAAAAGCTGGAATTACGGGACAATCCTTTGTAATGTGTACATTGCTCTCGCATATGCCACAAGTACTCTTAACGACCACATTAGTATGTTGGACTGCTTTCACTTTCTTAAGTTCCATGACCTCAACTTTTCAAATGATACCCCCAATCTTAGCTTTAACATTGTTCTCTTCTTTAAGGACGTATATTCCCCATTTCTCTTTAGGCGTAGGTTTTGCATTACTTGATTTGTTGGTGGTGCCCCATGATTGTGCGTTTGCAGCCAACCTTTCAAAGTAATCCCATGCCTCTTCAAGATCTTTAGTCATGAACTCGCCATTGCACATCATCTTCACAAATTGACACATATTTGAGTTCAATCCATCATATAAGAAACTAATTACGCCCCAAATTTCTTAACCATGGTGTGGACAAGCGAATAAGAGTTCCTTGAATCTCTCCCAACATTAAAAAATATTTTATTTTCTTTTTTGGAGTAGTTCATGATGACACGCCTCAAAGTATTGGTTTTATGAACCGGGAAGAACTTTTTAAAGAACTCTCAGGTCATCTTAGCCCATGTGCCTATCGAGCACGATCTTAATGAGTGGAGCCATGACTTGTCCTTCTTCTTTAGAAAGAAGGGAAATAACTTTGAGTCTAATGATATCTTGAAAGACGTTATTGCAATGTAAGGTTGCTACAATCTCATTGAATTCCTTGAGATGTAGATATGGACTTTCCGAATCAAGTCCATTGAATTTGGGAAGAAGTTGGATTACTCCCGTTTTGAAGTATAGATTACATATATTCACCGAGAAAATCATGCAAGATGGTGTAGGTGTTCTTACCAGTTGTAGGTAGTCTCTTAAAATTCTGATCGGAAGAACGTAATGTGCCTCATTCTCATCACGTATCGTCCTAGTTGGTGGCGTGTCAAGTTCAACATTGACATTCTCATTAAAGTGTGGCTCTTGCGCAACCATGTTTAGAGCATTCACAACCATAATTTGGAATGACATAGGAGTATTAGATATTTTCTAACTCGACAATGGACGAAAGGACCATCGACTAAACCTCATTCACTTAGAAGTCGTTGTGTATGATCCCTTACCCTCTTGGGCATGAACCATGTATAGAAAACTAAGTTCTAAACCTAAACCTAAGAATTGAAATCTTACAATAAAAAATTAAATTCTAAAGCAATATGACTAACTAGAAAGCCATTAAGAAATCTAGAAGACAATTAGAAAAGTGGGGAACGAAGTTACCAGTTTAGGAGAACACTAGGGTTAGAGAATTATGAAAAACATAAACAAAAAACTGTTAGTGCTCTAGAAAAAATATCCTATAAAAAATCTAACTGGAAATTCTAAAATGAAAACCATAGGTTAGAATAGAAAACAAAACCTAATCTAATCCTAAATATTCTCAGCACAATTTTCCCCAACAAAGGTGTCAAAAACCTTATCAAACCCAAGGGTTGACAACCCCAAGTGCAGGGATTGCGATGCAGAAATAACTCATAAATTTGAGATCGAACCACATGGAAATTTAGTGAGAATACAATTAAAACTAATTGGGTTGTCTGGGTTTTTAATCCGGTGAAGTAAAAAAGGGTGTAAAATAATTAATAAAAATGACTACGGATCAAGGAATCCCCAATTAATAGAACTTGAACTTAATTCGTTTTCTCAAGTTGATAACTCAACTAGAAATGGATTCTAATCGATTCTAATCCAAAGATAGAGCAATAGAATTAATCATAAACATCCAACCTAGATTAGATTTACGATAGACTGATTTCTTATGAAGAACTATGTAATCAAAAGCATTTATTGTGCCCAGAGTTAACAATAGATCAATTGATTTTATAGATTGATTCCTTCTCCAATCTAAGAATTCAATAACTACCAATTACAATTTAACATGAAAAACTAATCATTTTTTTTTTATAAAAAAAATAATTAAATATCAAATATTTATTAAGTGGTTCATCCCTTAGCCTTAGCTACAAGATTAGCCTAGCATGGTTAACAACTTAAATAAATAAATAAATAAATAAACCAAAAGATAAACAAACTAGACTGAAGACTGGATGAAAGAACGATGGCGGAAGATCTTCGACTTTGCGTTCTCTCTCTAAAAAACCCTAGATTTATGATTAGGGATGTACAGAGGACCCCTTTTTAATAGATTTCGAAATCCAACTTTTGCACTTCTTTAGAAAATTAGCAAAATCGACTTTGATTTTACGCACTCCCCACTTCTGTTGATGGGTTCTCGATGGCATCGAAGTCCAATTGAACCTCTGTTGATGGCATCAAAGATCTTCTTAATGGATTGAGTAGAAACACAAATTTCGTCCAACAACGGTTTTTCAAAATTCGAATGTTTGTCGATGGGATCAAAGCTCCTTCGATGACATCGAAGAATACATCCAACAACCAACTTGAAAAATTCTTGGAGTTTCTCGATTTATGCTTGAGGGATCGAACTCCCATTGAAATCCACTCGATGGCATCGAATTGCACTCGATGTGATCAAAAGTCTATGAATTTCTTCTGTTTGCAACTCTTTGAATTTTCATTTTTTTTCTTCCTTCTTCACTTGGTTTCTTCAATACTTTGGCACTTTAATTATTTCTCTATAACGTTGGAATCTTCAATTCTTCATTGTATCTTCTTTTGAGATTTATTTTATTCTTTTAAGCACATTTTCATCCATGGTTCTAAAATCACCTTGCATGCATAGAATATATGTTAATATATTGATTAAGCACTTAAATTCATCGAAAACTAGTGCAATCGAGGGGATAAATATGCAATATTTAGGCTTGATCATATTCCTTCATGGGAACTTAGAGTACGTCATTTACATGAGGCAGCTTGAAGGATTCGAGGAGCTTGGTAAGGAAGGCCACATGTGTAGGTTGAAGAAGCCATTGTATGGGCTGAAGCAGTCTCCAAGGTAATATTACAAGCGGTTTAATTCCTACATGGTGGAGATTGAGTATATCAGATGTGAGTATGACTGTTACATATATTACAAAGTGCTTGAGGAAGGGTCCTACATTTTACTAATACTTTATGTTGATAATATGATGATTAGTGCAAATGACGAGATAATTCTTGCTTAAGTCTTTGCTAAGGAAATTGACATTATGAATTTGGGCACTGTGAAGAAAATCCTAGGTATGGAGATATACAGAGACAAAGAGTATGGGAAGTTGTGGTTGTCTCAGAGAAAATTTGTGCAAAAGGTGCTAGAGAGCTTCCACATGGAAGGTGCTAAGATAGTTAGCACGTCTCTAGTAGGTTACTTTAAGTTGTTAGCCAGGTCATGTCCAAGTATAGAAGGGGAGATTTGAGATATGTCACGAGTGTTGTACGTGATTGCAGTGGGGAGTCTCATTTATGTAATGGTTTACACGAGGCCAAATATCCCACAGGCAGTTAGTTAGTGTGCTCAGCAGATGTATGACGAATCTATGAAGTGAGCATTGGAATGTTGTTAAGTGGATTCTAAGGTATCTAAGGGGCACAGTTGACACTCGGAACATGTTCGAGGGACATGTAGCTTTAGGTGGAGTTGTAGGCAATGTGTATTTAGATTATGCAGGTGATCTGGACAATAAGAGATCCACTACGGGATATGTTTTGACATTAAGAGGCAGACCGATATATTTGAAATCTACGCTATAGTCTATGATAGCGTTGTCTACAACGGATGTGGAATATATAGCTACAACGAAGGCGTCAAAGGGGGCATTATGGTTGAAAGGTCTGATAGGAAAACTTGGGTTGAAACATGAGGTGATTCGGTTGCATTGTGATAGTTAGAGTGCTATCCATCTAGCGATGAATCAGATGTATCATGCAAGAACCAAGCAATTTACGTGAGATTCCACAAGATACAAGAACTCATTACTTCAAGAGAGATTATGTTTCAGAAGATTCACACGGATGAGAATGCCACAGACATGTTGACAAAGCCGTGATCATAGATAAGTTCAAGCATTGCTTGGGCATGATCAATGTCTATAGTCATTGATGAGATTGGGCACCCTTATACATGTGTGCGAATAGAGCTGCATTCCAGGTGGAGAATGCAAGAGATGGTCTATGCTTAAGGAGGAGGTTGTTTGGGAGATCTTTAGGGTGACTTGACAGAATGCAAGTTAATGTGGAGATTATTATGCAGAATACCTTGGATTCTATCAATATGTTGTGCAGAGAAGCCCCGTCTCGGTTTGACCAAAGTCTTTTTTAGTTCGACTGAAATTTAGGCGGTTTCTCAGTTTGCGCGTTGTGAAGATTTGCACGTTTTCGATTCGACCAAAATGTGTAGTTGGTTTGGTTCGGTCAGGCCGAACAGTTTGCGCAGATTAATGCAAATCGGGGTATTTAAGTCCGATCGCTATTAGGGCTTGTTAATATAAGTGTTTTATCTCTAAGGGCAAGGGTTTTGTAAGGTGAGAATGCTTGTAAGGGCTTGAGAATGGATTTTCTCAAGGAGTTAGGGTTTTCCTAGGTCCGTATCACAATGATAGATTCAGTTTTCATCTAAAATTGAAGAAGGTGAATGGTGTAAACTCTAAGGTTTTGACTATAGGGCCCATTTGGACGGGTGGATTGGAAGGGATTGGATGGTATTGGAAGGGATTGGAAGTTAAATCCCGGGATTGGCCGGGCGTGCTAAACAGACTGGGTGATCTGATCCCAGGATATAGAAATCCCATGGATCTTAAGACAATCCACTGACAACACCATCATTACCTTTAAATCCCATCCAATCCACCCTAATCCTTTCAAATTTGCCTGGGACGTGTTTGGTTCAAGGGATTGGAAGGGATGAGAAGGTTTAATCCCGGGATTGGTCGGGCGTGCCAAACAGACTCGATATAGCAATCCGGGGATATAGCAATCCCATGGATCTTAAGACAATCCACTAACAACACCATCATTACCTTGAAATCCATGCCATCCACCCTAATACCATTCAATCCCTTCCAATCCACCCGTCCAAACGGGCCCTAATGGATTTTTTTTTTTGCTTTGTGTCGTGGTTTTTTCCACGAGGATTTTTCACATAAAATATCTTGTGTTTTGTGGTTGCTTGCTTGATTGTTTGATTATCTATTTATTATGATTATTCTATCTTCATTGTACATGCTTCCGCAAAGCGCATGGACTGACATTGGTGTTAGATCTGAATTTCTAATACCTAGGGTTGATCCGGGCTTATTGTAGGTCAGGATTACTTCATAGTGGTGCGATAAGATCCGGAACTCCAACAGGATGTCACATGGACTTAACAATTTGGAAGTTATCCAAGGGGGGGGGGAACCTTAAACCTAAGAAAAGAATGCTCACTCTTGATTTTAGTGGGGCCCACCATAATGTGTATGGAAGTATTTTATCCACGACGTTCATCATTTTTCTCATATCATTTTAAGTTACGAACCAAAAAAATGAGGCAGGTATGAGGCTTAAGTGGATCCCACAAAGTGGGGATTGAACGTCCACCATTAAAAACTTCCTGGGAGCCGGAGAACTTTCAGATCAAGCTAATATTTGTTTTTTCACTTCATCCACATCTACATGACCTTGTGAATAGGTTGGATGGTAAAAAAACATCAGTGGCCCTTAGAAAGTTTGCAACGGTGGGTGTCATTATCACTGCAGCTTCCTTTGGTGTGGTCCATTGGAGCTGTGGACCTTCTTCATTTTTAGAATTTTCAATTAAAATGATCTGAGAAAAGTGATGAACGGCATGGATAAAACACTTACATCACGGTGGGCCCCACAGAGCCCTGCCTGGACGGATTACCGTCCTGGCGGGGTAGGACGCAATCCATGTCCGGCAACACCTAATTCACTCCCATCGTGGGCCCACTTTGAGAATTTGATCTACTTCATTAATGTGCCTATGCTCTAAAATGGGCAGGAAAATAGATGGACAGTGAAGAATTCAGGGGTCACAGGATGGTAGTTAGAAATCCACCCGTCCATCTGTTTTTCCACCCCATCTTTTGTCATGGGCTCAAAAAACGTAGCCGATTGATCAGGTGGGCCAAATGACCAGAGAAACATTGGCGATTGAACACCTACAGTTGAAATGTCTTCAAGCCATCTGGGGACCCACTTTGAGCATTAGATCTGCCTAGTTTTGCCATGTATTAAAGTCAGGGCAGTTTGCTCAATACGAAAATACAACTAGCGCCTGACATACGTATAGATAACTAACTACTTGCGATTAAATGGCTAAAGGTGAACTCACTCTGGAGACGGGTTGTGAAAATTAGTTCTAAAGCAGAGGTTTTCAATCCATAGCCCAAAAATCAGCCGACCATATGGAAGTCTGATGTAGACGGGTGGCAGACACTTACATGGCAAAGATAGATCAGGGAAGGCCCGCCTGATGGAGGCAAAAATGATCCGAACGGTTAGAACCTTAAAACAGTTATATTTTGCAAATTGAAATGAATTTTTCAACGTATCATATGTGATTTTGGGGAGGAGAAGCTACTTTAGCCAATCAACATGACTTTGTCAGGTTGCCTAAGCCAGATTTGCAAAATTCCATCAGATCAACAGTCAAAAGTTTCATTTATTTTCATTTTTACTATAAATAATAAATTTTATTTCGAGTATAACTTTTGATCCTATGACTTGTAGAAGTCATGCCCAACATGAAAAGGGCTTAGAAAAATTAAGAGAATAAAGTGGTTAGGCCAAATTGGACACTTGGCATTTTTGACTGAAAACCATAAAATCTAATAAGAACAGAGGTTGTTTATAAATAATAAGCTTACTATTTATAGTAAGTCACATTTTTAGTATGTTTGGGTTGGAGTTTAAGTCTAAAACACAGTCCTAGATGTGAGTTCCTTATTTAAAGAGTTGTATTTTTTTTTATTTTTTTATTTACAATCAATTAATTTATTTTGAATTTATTAAAAATTATTTCTACTTTAATCTCGTGGATTTGAGGAAGCTCTATAAGGAGTCTAGAGAGCTCAATGAATTCGGAATAGATATACCCTTAGGAAGACGGTGTTCAAACCTCATCACGGCCCTCCCAGCATCAAAATCCCTAATATTCATTTGTGCATTGAAAAAATAATAATAATAACACCAACTTTCTATCCAAACTGGCTTAATTCAAGGTAATGGTTAGTGTTTATTTATTTATTTATTATTTAATATATAGATTGCCCCCTTTATGACTTTAATGGAATTAGTTCTACCATATAGAATATAGATTATGGGAGTTGACGATCCATAAATGCTTCCACGGTCCGGATAATGCATGAATAAAGGTAATCCAAATGGAACATTTTGGTTAACCAACTGGTCCCTAAGGATGGACCAATGAGATAAGCGGCTCTTTCATACAAACGCGTGCCTCTTCCCATGTGAATTTTTAAGGTGCTTCGGTAGAGTGAGCTTTCGGCGTATAAATATTAGATGATTATTCAGGTGCAAGCACTCTCGAGAGGTGAGGAATGCCTTAGGTGATATACAATTAAATGAAATGAAGCAACCAGCATGCAGAAAGGAAAAGAGATTCATTTACCAATGAAATCAATGAGGAGGCGACCGTCGCATACCCTCCCCGAAGGCTTATGAAAGAAGGTTTCACCGTTGGGAGGTGGCACAGGTAGGAAAGCGGCTGATATACCTCCTGTATCTGAGTTGGAGTCCCCAAAGTTATAAATGGCCGGAAATTTGCATTCAGACAGTCCCATCACACTCCCTCCATCTATAGCTAAAACCAAAAACAAACCATAGAACCAGAGCAACGCCCTTCCATAACCCATTGCTTCCACAACACCACCTCCTCGCTCTCACTATAATTATATATATAGCTTATTCTCTGGTAGAGTTACTTTAGCTTTTTCCTTTGAATAGCAAGAGGCTGCAGGCCCTTCAGCATGCAAGTCGTGACCCTTAGACACCTGGGCTTTCTTTATCCTGCTCATGTTTCTATCATTGGCTTCCGTTTCAACAGACCTCTGTTTTGTTGCAGGTGGTATTGCCAGATGTACCTTTTGAAGGTCCCTTTTTTCTGCAGCGAGAGTAACTGAAACCAATTCCGGTGTTTGTTACTATAGTGCGATGAAATTCAACAATGGTTTTCTGGAACCAGCAAACGGTCGGGATGGAAGATCTTCACCGTTTGAGTTAACTACGCCTTGGCCTTACTGGTAACCATGCTTTTAGAATTAGCAGGCATCAATCATAAGGATCCTTACCTGTTTAAGCATCAATTATGAGTATAAATTATAATTATCATATAATCCATGTGAATTGGAATAGTTGGTTTTGTTTGCCACTATACATATGGATAACATGTGAATCCAAAATTTTTGTTTGGAATCTTTATGTTATAGATGCTGGATCACAGACAGACCACACTCATGGGTGACTTTTCAAGGTTTTCGTGTGTATTCGGTGACTTGGGGTATTGTATACCTGACTTGGAGTTGCCGCTAGACAGTTACTCAGATTCCCACGGTCGATTAGACCCGATAGAAACCTTAAGAGAAGAAATCGGGGGACATTCACATTCTTAAAATGACTTTTGATTAGTAATCGGAAATTCTAGGTAAGGGACTATGGTGACAAAGAGGGAAAGTGTTAAGCACCCTTTTTGCTTGTACAAATGTACTATCTTTACTTTATATAACAACACAAAATATCAGGATTTGGATTAGTTTTTGCGCATGAATGATGCAAATGTGTGCAAAATGCAGTGTGACAATGAGTTGCCTACTACAAATGATGACCCAAGTTAGTACGAGTCTACCTAGACTCACCCACTTGAAGAAGCAATCGAAGTCTAGTTGGTCCAAGTTTTTAATGAGCAAGATCCGATGTATCGGCAAGCCTCAGAGCATACACTTGGACTAATTAAACTAGCAAGCGGGTTGGAGTAGAGAGGATGATGCGTGATGCTAATGCCGGTATGAATGAAGTTGATCGAAGCTGAATGAGTAACGGATGAGCGGGTTGTCGCAAGGATTGACTCAAGTGTCTCATATTGGTGTTTTAGGTGGCTAAGGTGGCTAAGGGTTAGGCTCGACTAAGTTGACCTAGGCTAGAATTCATCTCCTTGTACTCTTTCTTCTCCTTGGTGGATGGATGGATGAAGGAAATAGAGGGATTAAAAGGTATGAGATGGAAGGTAATGGATAGAAGATGATTTTAAAATAAAGAAAGGAGGTATTTATAGGGTTTTGGAGTGACATTTTGGTTATTTTTAGGGATTCTATGAGTAATGAAGGCTCTAAGGGTCGGGATTGGTTACTGGAATGGGATCGCCACGTGACGCAATAAGGATGGTTGGATAAATGGGCAAAATGCATAATTTCAGGCAAATGAGAAGGCCAAGCGGTCATTCCATCTAGATGTCACCACCCTACCTAACCCTGCTATGAAAATTGGTGGGGTTCCACGTGTGCGCCACCCACCACATGTATGAGCCCATTTTTTTAAGGGGTCCCTCTCACGGTAGTACTTCCCCTCTAGTCTGCTTAGATTTTTCTTATTGTGGTTATAAGGACTAATGGGCTTGGGCTTGAACTGGGCTTGCGCTAAGCATGGATTGGGCTTGGACTTGGGTTTGGGTTTGGATTTAGGGTTCTACAAGAGTTCCTATTGCGCTCTGATCAACTTGTCAACCCTGGGTGGGGCATCTACACCTGCATGCATAACATGCATATTACCAATTCTTACACACAGTTCACTATGATGTATGTGAAATCCACCCCGATCACCAAGCGTGTCACTCCATTTTAGCCATGAGGGCTAAAAATCAACCCGGTCCGTGATTCGAGTGGACCATTCGATTGGAAACAACATACAAGGCTGATTTTTAGGCCTTACGCTAAAATGGGGTGACACACATGGTGATTGAGATAGTTTCATGTAAACATTACGGTGGGGTCCACTAATTCTTGAAATTAACTTTTGCCACCTTTATTCAAAGTTCGCATTAAACCCATACCAGGCTTAAAATTTTATCGAAGATGGCCCTCTATGATGTTTATGTAAAAGCAACTCCAATCATTAGGTGTGTTACTCAATTTTAGCTGTAGGGCCCAAATATTAGTTTGGTCTGTGATTTAAGTGGACCATACTATTGGAAATAGTATACAAGGCATCTCTCTTTTGATTATTTCCCTTCGTAAGGCCCACCTAAATCACGGACTGAGCTGATTTTTAGACCTTACGGTTAAAATGGTGTCACGCACCTAGTAATTGGATTGGATTTTATGCAGACATTACAATAGGGCACACAAATTCTTAAAGTCAACTATTAGCTATTTTCATGTAAAGTCCTTACATGAACCCATTTGGTCCTTAAAAACATTATGGGACTAGTCCAACATGATGTTTATGTAAAATCCACCCCGATCACCAGGTGTGTAGTGGGCCTTATGAAGGTAAACTGTAATAACCTGAATTTTCATGCATGAATATGTACAAGAGTGCTTTCCACGTGTGTATTTTAGCACTTAAAAATTTTCTTTTAGTAAAGGTTTATAGATGAACACATACATACACACCCTGAGGCCCACATACATGTTATAATGAACTTCAAACCTCCATATATCTTCGTATACATGACCGTTCATCAAACCAACCATCCAAACAACTATTCATTACAAGATAAAGATACACGATCGTCCATTTTGATTTTAGACCACCCAATCATACTAAATCAACTACTAGATCTTCGTATCTACTTGGACACACATTAATTGAGAATCTAAACCATTCATCTTCTTCGCTACCCTTATATACATTCAACTTATTGTTAAAATCAAATTCTAAGGTTACATCTATACCATTGATCGTCTTAAGTTTTCCATAGTGTATGTGTGCATACTCGAGATTGAACCTAAGAAAACCTATTTCTAAAAACCCGATCGTGATTAAATTTCAGACAATGTCTAGTTAGTCAATTAAGTCATACACTATAAATATCAGGACCTATTTCATAAGGTCTACCGTCCATCAAAATTTTCATCATATCCATTGGATGGCCCACTCAAAAATCACACAACCACCCTCCTTATGATCCACTAACGATCCCCGATGAATTTACCAGTTTACATCTTGCACCCGGACATGATTAGACCTATTCCCGAGCTTGCAGAGTCCTAGGAATAATTCTATAGATCCTACACTTTCTAAAACTTAAAGAGTACAATAGTCGTATGTACATCATACACTATACTCCCTCACTCAATAAAACACATTCTAACTGTCGATCTGGAAGATTACCCAAACATCTCCCCTAGATCCTCTTGAAGAACCATTGTCATGCCCCAAATTTGGCAATTGGAAAAGTTACTTTCTAACTTTTGAGTTCGATACGAGACAGTGGAATTTTTTAAAGAGGTCCGGGTTGGTTAAAGATATACAGTTATCAACTCAATTGAATCATCCATAATACCATAAGGCATCCAACGAGGTATGGCAAAATGTCCAAAGTATGATATATAGATCAACTTGCATCAAAAGTTCAGCCAATCTATTATTACATTCTAGAAGAAAAAAAAACTCAACATCATTGCAGAAATGTAATTATATGTCCAAAGCTCATCTAGCGTCATTAGTGAGCCTTTCCTAAGAAAGTGAATAAACATAGGTTGAGATTTTGAGCTTAGTGGGTACATCTAACTTATCAAATAGAATTAACAAGCTGAACCAGAGTAAAGTGCAATTATCCATATATAAACATGTTACATAACAGAAAGTTGGATGGGATGGGATGGGATATAATCATGAGTGCAACTACATGGATGCATGTGGTGCACCTTATGTCATGGTAAACTCCTCTAAACAATAAGCTTTATCTCAGGACAGCCTCACACCCCCTTACATGAAAAGGGAGGAGCGCATTTACCCCCCCCCCCCCCCCTCTCTCTCTCTCTCTCTCTCTCTTTCTCTCTCATCTAGTCTCATTGGTGAGCCTTTCCTGAGAAAGAGAATAAACATGAGAATAAACATAGGTTGAGCTTTTGAGCTCAATGGGTACATCTAACTTATCAAATAGAATTGGCAAGTTGAATTAGAGTAAAGTGCAGTTATCCACATACATAAACATGTTACGTAGATTGGAAAGTTGGATGGGATGAGATATAATCATGAGTGCAATTACATGGATGCATGTGGTGCACCTTCTGCCATGGTCAACTCCTCTAGTACAATAAACAATAAGCCATATCTCAGGGACAACCTCACACTCCCGTACATAAGAAGGGAGGAGCGCATTTCAACCCCCCCCCCCCCCCCCCCCCCCCCCCCCCCCCCTCAGTAACACATATACTTGAAGTTAGAGGTCCCTAATGGCCATTTGGCCCTAGAGGCATTTTCCACCCATATCTGCTCGGTTGGGGCTCCCTTTTGTCTGAAAAGGGAGGTTACTCCTATATCCTTGAGGCATCTATCATGATTCTAAGTCCAAATTGAACCATCACCAAGCTTCATTAGATCAACACAAGGGCCATCACTAAACATCTAATCTCAAATCCATACAACATTGGGTCTTATCACCACATCGAGGGATGATGGGCTGCCCATAAATATCAATACAAACACTAGATTCCATCGCCACATCGTGTACGATGAGTCATCTGTAAATATCCATACAATCATTGGGTCTTGTAACCACATTGCATATGATAGGCCACCTATAAATATCCATAAATCATTGGGTCCCGACACCACATCTTATATGATGGGCTGCCCGTAGATATCCATACAATCACAAAGTCCTGTCACCACATTGCGTATCATGGGCCGCTTGTAAATATCCAACCCAACATATTGTTCCCATATATAATCCGGCCAACACAAGGGCCAAATATATTCCATTCGACCAATATGTGGTCCCAAAGTCCGGTTATTCCATCTTCTTCAGCATGCATGCATGAAGGTGCAACTCATGCTATATGTATACCAACATCTCACAATATTTAAGGATTCAAACACACTTATTAGTTTCTAACAAAGCCACCATGTTTCTTCATCCAACAAGCCACGTATCCTAAATCCTTTGGACCATTTACACACACTCTTGAGTTCACTAACCATCTTCAAATATTTGCACTTAGCACACTTGATCATGGAAGTAGGCTTACTAGAAACCTTAGCATAAGTTTAGTGGGCCGACTTAAGGCCCATGTTCCATGAGCAAGTGGCCCATTCCAAAGGCCTACGTAACCTAACAAATGAAATAAATTTTAACCATGCCCCAAAGTGGGATTATTACAAATTTACACATATGCTAAATGGGCCAAATTGTAATAACTCAAATTTTCCATACTCGGGTCTGGAAAAGTCTGGATTGTTACATAGAAATTTTTTGCTTAAATACACTATAGGATGTTTTCACTTCCACTAGTACGAAAGATGGCCTATGTATCCTTCATTGTTAGGAATTAAGAGGAACGTCTTTTATAAAAATTGCTCAGAACATAGATTCCAATCAAAATAAGGTAAATTTCAAATACGAGTATAAATTACAAAAATTATAAAAATGCTCTTCTGGACCCATCACATTTTCTAACCAAACAATGATAATCTATTTTGAAGTAAATCATGGTATTAGCGTAGAATAGATAAATGAACAAATCCATAAAACCAAAATCTCAAATGGGCCACTAGATCATAGAGATCTAGTATATCGACTCTTCGTAGCCGTTGATCGGGAAATGTGGTACCGAAGGTGATCTGACCTTTCTCTTCACCATGTTGATAAACACTAGACCCACCATTGGAATTACAAACGGAGGGGTATAAATGTGATTTCCAAAGTGGCCCAAGAGTTATAACGGCTATACCTATAATGATTAAACGGACTACTTTTGATGATCCGAGCAAACCCAAATTTTAAACCCAGGCTATTGGGTGTGATTGAACCATACAAACTAAACCTCTACTCTTAGATCTTAAATCATCATGAAAATATTAAAACTAACTAATCAACCCCTAAATCCTTCATTTAGTGTCTCATGATCATAAAATTATTTTTCCTAACTCGGGGGAATGGATTTGATTTAATGAAGATCTTGAATCGCACCCTTCGCAGGCTGATCATGAAAATCTAGGAGACCACTTTGGTTTATTTTAAAATTCACCTAATTAGAAGTTTTCTAATCCTTTTAAAACTAGTTAGCTTAAGTCCTAAATAACTTGGAGTGGGACATCAAGTTGGATCATTTCCCACTGTCCGTTTGTGATGAAAATTCACTTAATCACCAGGATCATTCAACTATGAGTTTGTACAAGTTTTAGGACCTGATTGTCAAGGATGGACCATGCATCTCATGAATAGTCTAAAACACATCCTAAGTATCCATCATGAAAATTACATCTTTGATTGTCGTTCGTTGAAACTATGCAAGACAACGTATCGGATGGTAGAAACACCACATGAACGAGACTGAAATCGAGTTCTACCTTGACTCCAAAAGGGGGCTGATGTACAAACCAGCCCTTGGGCATGTGAGTCCATCCTAGGGGCTATTTGGCCACTCAAAGTAGGGGCCCCTCTTGTATAGTGTCAAATCCACTTTGTACACTAGCATCGCTTCGTCAAAACTAACCAGTATATCGAAAATCTTAGTGAAATACAACCTAGGTGGGCCATCTACATCAAAATGGTGGATAACCCTTGATTGGAAGGTGGAAGTAGGATGGTCCGATGGCTATATAAAAATACATTGGAAAGGGATTGAAAAATCTAATTTCGTGAATGTTTTGGATCCCGAATACAACAATTAAGTGGGTCATGCTTCCTCCCACATTCAACTACGCAAAGGGGCTGCCCTAGCATTCCTCAATAAGAGGGAAGAGTTGGAAGCCCAGCCCCGAATGTGTTTTGGAGAGAGGGAGAGAGATGGAGAGAGAGAAAGAGAGAGAAGGGTGTGGGCGTCCCCACCTCTTCAAAAGAAGTTTTCTTCTTCTACTTTCTTCCTCATCATCCTCCATTAAAGGTATGTCAACTCTAAATTTATGTGATGTAGAGAAAATTTTAGTTTTCTAGTTTCTAGAATACTTGATCGAGACTTTATTTTCAATATACACCATACACGTGCAATATAAATCATATAAACTTAAAATTTTATTTTAGATATTTAAATTCCCCCTTGGATCCGTCCTAACGAGACCCACGATCTAAGGTGAGGGATTCCTCTAGGCTTACTTTAATTTATGATTAATTTATACATAGCTTCTCATATTATTGTTGTATAACTGCGTATAACTTGATTGTTATTATGATTTCCATGCTATTAAGTCATTGATATGTTATGAAGGGTTTATTTATGTGGAAATTTTATTTAATATGTGATATTAATCATGTTAAATAAATTTTGTGGTACAAATCACAAACTACACTTATTCCATGAAATTATGTGCATTCAGTGCGTAGTTTGTGCATCTTTCAATCCAGATGTTTAAGTCAACAAACCTTAAGAGTTTTATAACAATAATCTATTTAAATTCCATATTTTTAACCTTAGGACAATGGGACCCACTTTTGAATATTTTGGACCTATCAGGTTAACATGTCTGACTTGAAATAGCACTAGTGTATTTTTCAGTGCACTCTGATGTATCTAAATTACTTTCTACCCTATTGGGGTTTATTTTATTGAAATTATAGATTGATTCGTCTATAAAACCATCGCTGAACTTTAAATGAACTTATGAGGAATACTGAATCCAAGCCTTGCCCTTTGTCGACTTTGAGAGTGATGGTTGACTAATGGGAAGTGTTGCTCAGCACGCCAACAACGCAGTGAGCCTAGATCCAATCTCAGGCCTCACCCACAAATGATAAACAAGAAGAAATATAAACTAGAAACAGATCAAAGAAATCCAAAACAAACCACAAGACAAGATATACGTGGAAAAACCCCAATCTAGGGTAAAAAAAACCACGGATGCAAACTTCCACTATGAAGAACAAAGATTATAAGGCAGTATACTAACCTCTTCCTTGGAAGAACATAGAAAACCCTTTGCCCACACCTTAGAATTATTTTTCCAATATTCCAATACACCTAGAAAAGCCCTAGGAACACCTATATATAGTTTAGGCAACTCCCCTTTCCGCATCCCAGTTGCAAAAGGACTTGCGACACGAAATCCATGCAAAATCGCGGAACGAATCTGTGTAACTACGACCGGTCGAGCAGACTGCACGACCGGTCGAGCGACCCCTACGACCGGTCGTGAATGGGCCACGACCGGTCGAGCACCTCTGGATAAAAAAATGATGCTCACTGGACTTTGAGTCGAACCGGACCACGACCGGTCGAGCCGGACCCTATGACCAGTCGAGCATGGCTCACGACCGGTCGAAGGCGGTCCCAGATGTGGCTCCACATCTTAACTATCTCCCACTTGGAGACACGTTACCTTAAACCTTCGTCTTCGTCATCCGGAGTTCACCACCTCCCCGTCTTCAAGCCTGAAACCAATCAAAGCTGAACAGAGCTTCAGTTTCTCTCGTGTGACTGTCTTGGTTAACATATCCGCAGGATTCTCACTTATATGAATCTTCTCCAGAGCAATCGATCTATCTTCCAGTAACGAACATATGAAGTGACATCTGATGGCAATATGCTTAGTCCTTTAATGAAAGGCTCAGTTCTTAGTCAAGTATATTGCACTCTGACTGTCACTGTACAGCTTGCAATATGCTTGCTTCTTACCCAACTCTTCCATGAAACCTTGCATTCATACCATCTCCTTGCACGCTTCTATAGCCGCAACATATTCTGCCTCTGTCGTACTGATAGATACTATCTTCTGTAACTAAGAGATCCAATTGACTGCAACACTACCTAGAGTAAAGACATAACCATTGTAAGTGCTATTGTTGATAGCCCCTTTTGTTGTCAAATTTATGGTGCCAAAGACACTGTTATGAAGCTTGCATATGTGAAGATCAAAGCGGTACTCAAGATCAACTTTGTTGACAAGCTCTACTTACAATCTCAAGATCTCAAGAAGTGTTCAAGTTCCATCTCATGATCTCAAGAAGTGTTCAAGTTCAATCTCAAGATCTCTAGAAGCCTTCAAGTTTGAACTACTTTAAGACTTCAAGTTTCACTACTTTCAAGGTCACTTGTCCTTAAGTTTCAATGTCCTTACTTCACTATTGAGGTATGACTGACCTTAGGTTGACCTTTAGAGTAGGCCACTTTGGATACATAATTCATATATTTTATCTAAGTATGATTGGCCTTTTCTAAGACTAGTCCTGGACTTTGTTCGACTAGTCCTAGCATTGCTTCGACCTGTCTAAGGATTTCCTGTATCAGTCGTAAGTTTGTTGTAAATTTTAGAAATTTTCTGTTAGGCTTCGACTAGTCTTAGGGATTGTTCGACCAGTCGTAGGAACAGTGTCGACAGGTTCTTCGATCAGTCGTAGACCTTCGACTCAAACTACAGCGATGAATTGCACTTAGCTTCGACCAGTCGTGTGTGACCTTCGACCAGTTGAAGGAGACCTACGACCAGCCGAAGGTGCCCTACGACCAGTCGTAAAACCGTCTTATCTTATCGTGCCTGAATTTTCAAATATCTGTTGGATCTTCGACCAGTCGTAGCGACTTAAGACCAGTCGAAGACGTGATTTATTCACACTATAAATAAAGCACGAGTCTCAGAATAAAATAGATCATTGAAGCTAATTTAATTCGGCCTTCTGAGAGATAAATCTATGCTCTGTTTAAGCTAAGTGTGCTTATTTAATATTCTATTTCTTTAGCTTTGTTAATTGATTTTGTTTCTTGCATTCCAATCTAATTTGTAAAGAGGAAGTATTTATTTTCCTTTTACTGGAATCAAAATCAATTCAAGCTAGCCCATTTGTTTTAATTTAAAATCTATTAGAAATTAGAACCATTATAAAGTGAGTATTGGACATTGAACTTTGACATTCAAATCTCTACTCCAATTTGGTTCTTCTGGGCTGCTACAACAAAGAAGAAATTCAGGTATTTTACATTTATTGTAAATTCATTTATTTTGGTTTTATTTGAGGTTAAGCTAGAAAAATCTCAAAGCTGTTGGTTATTTGAGGAGAGCCAGAAAACTCAGAAGTGAGGGTTTTTGAATTGTGTAAGCCCTTTGAAAAAGACACAATTGTAAAGGTTTTTGGTGAACCTGTGAAAACCTACTTGATAGTGAATGCTAATATCCCTTGTGTGAGGATATTAGGAGTGGAGTAGCATTCTGTGTGGTTGTTGTTGAACAGTTGGTGTACACACAGGCGGACCACTATAACTCCTTGTGTTGTATGGAAGTGTGCTTTATTTTCCTATCTTTGATTATTCTTTTATGGAATGTATGTGGATGGGAATGTTGTAATAGTTTAGATTTAAATTTCTTCAATTTATTTCAAGCTATTCCTTTATTTGTTTGAGCTTTAGATTCTCTAAATTGTTCTAGTAAGGTTGCCCTACCATTTCTATGGTGCATGGTTGTCCTTAGAACAATCAATATTTGTGATTGCATTCTATTCCTCTGTTCATCTTCAATTTGTTTATTCCTAGAAAGTTTGAGTTCTTGATACAAAGACCTTTCTAGAAATCAGGTTGTCCTACCATAAACTTTGGTTTTTGGTGTAAGGTTGTCCTTAGAACAACTTTTGTATCAATCTCTCAATACTTGTTTATTGAGGTTGCTATTTAATTTCAGCATTATGGATTGATTTACTTTATTTAGGTATTTCTTTATTTAGATTCCACTGTAATTATTTTAAATTTGGCATAGTCCTATTCACCCCCTCTAGGACATATAGCTTGGCCTTTTCAATAACCTGTAGTGCTTCTTCTGCTGTCGATATCTCTTGCCAAATCTGAATCTACGTAGCCTTGTAGCTTGATTTTCGATCCACCATAGCACAACCCTACATCCTTAGTACCTACTAAGTATCTAAGGATCCACTTCACAGCTTCCCAATGTTTCTTTCCAGGGTTGTTCATGAACCTGCTACAACTCCCACTGCTTGAGCAATGTCTGGTCTCGTGCTCACCATAGCATACATGAGACTCCCAATAGCTGATGCGTATTGAACTTTAGCCATGTAGTCCCGTTCCTCCTGCGTCTTTGCACCTTTCTCCTTAGATAGCTTGAAGTGGTTGGTTAATGGAGTGCTAACCGGCTTAGCACTTCCCATATTGAATCCATCAAGTACCTTGGCTATGTACTCTGCCTGTGACAAAACTAGTTTCTTGTTTTCCCTGTCACGCCTTATCCTCATGCCTAGGATTTGTTTTGCAGCTCCCAAATCCTTCATGATAAATTCTCTAGACAATTGTCTTTTGAGATCTGAGATGTCCTTCATGCTTGAACCGGCCACAAGCATATCATCAACGTACAGAAGAAGGATGATGTACAACGTATCAAACTTCTTCAAGTAGCAACAATGGTCAGCATGACATCTCCTATAACCATTTCCCAACATGACTTCTTGTACCACTGCCTCGGGGCCTGCTTTAGGCTATATAGACTCTTCTTCAGTCTGCACACCTTATTCTCCTTTCCTGGTGCCACATATCCTGTCGGTTGATGCATATATATCTCTTCTTCAAGGTCCCCATGAAGAAAAGTTGTCTTAACATCTAGCTGCTCTAGATGTAAGTCCTCTATAGCCACTATACTCAAGACCATGCGAATCGTAGACATTTTCACCACAGGTGAAAATATTTCAGTAAAATCGATACCCGCCTTTTGTTGAAACCCTTTCACAACCAATCTGGCCTTGTACCGTTTCGAACCATTGTGCTCCTCCTTCAGTCTGTAAACCCACTTGTTATGAAGAGCTTTCTTATCCTTGAGTAGAGTGACTAGCTCCCATGTACGATTAGACTCAAGAGAGTCTATCTCATCACCCATGGCCTGCTCTCACTTAACCCGTGTATCTGACCTCTTCAAAATATTCTGGTTCACCATTATCTGTCAGCAGTAGATAATGTAAGGAGGGTGAGTATCAGACCGTGGGTCTCCTCTCCTAAGTAGACCTCCTCAAACCGGTGTCTGTGGCTCTGTCTCATAATGTTCCTGTGCATGATCATCCTGTGGCGCTGTAACACCCATGTCTGATAACTCTTCCAACTCTGTGAATTCCTTTTCATTGGCCTTATTTTCTTGTACACTGTCCTTATGCATCACTTTTTCATTGAAGACTACATCCTTGCTTCTGATGATTTTCTTATTTTCTGCATCCCAAAACCTATAGTCCAAAATCATGCTGCCGTATCCTATAAACGTGCACCTCCTGAACTTCGCATCCAGCTTGTTTCTGTACTCTGCATCAATGTGAACATATGAAGTACAACCGAACACTCTGAGATGTGCAAGGTTCGCTTCTTTCCCAGTCCACGTTTGTTTTGGTAGCCCACCATCCAATGGTGTTAAGGGACTTCTATTGATGAGATATGCGGCAGTATTCATAGCACTGCCCATTCTGTTGCGGTGTCTCTGGAATCATTTTATGATGTTTGATTCCATTTGCTGCACAATACTCCTCAAATCTCTTATCACAGTACTCTCCCCCATTATCAGATCTGAGACATTTTACTGTTTTACCTGTCTCATTTTCTACCATAACTTTCCACTTCTTAAATACATCAAATACATTAGATTTATGTTTTAAGAAATAGACCCACAATTTTCTACTAGCATCATCAATACAAGTAACAAAATAACGTGAGCCACCAAGAGATAATACCTGTTCTGGTCCCCACACATCAGTGTGTACAAGCTCCAAAAAATGCGACTTTGGAGCGTGTCCCATCTTCTTGAAGCTTACTCTCTTCTGATTGCCATACACGCGGTCCTCGTAGAATTCCAAGTCAATAGACTTTAGCCTTGGTAGCTTCCCTTTTGATAATAGCACTTTCATCCCCTTCTCACTCATATGTCCCAACCTCTGATGCTATAACTGCCCATTCACTCTAGTTGATGCGACTGCGAGTGAACTATACGATGCTGAAGTCACGTACAAAGTAAGCTTCCTTCCTTTTCCTACCTCGATAACACTAAGACACCTTTGTGATCTTCAGGAATCACTGGTGAATGTCGTCACATAACCGGTATCGGCCAACTGCCCCACAAAGATCAAGTTACGTTTTAAACTCGGTACATGTCTGACATCTTTCAATTTCAAGACCGTTCCATCTTTCTGATTTACATGAACGTACCCCTTTCCAACAATACTGCACGGTTCATCATCACCCAAGTAGACTCTCCCAAAGTCACCTTACACATAATCACGCAGAACTTCCTTACATGAAGTGGCATGAAACAAAGCACCCGAGTCTATAACCCAAGACTCATTCCTCGCATCAAGAGACAAGATCAACACCTCTGTGTCACTCTCCTCAGACAGATTCACAAAATCCTTCCCGCCTTGAGAGCTTCCTTCTTGTTTCTTGAGTGCCCTGCAATCACTTTCATGTGCCCCTTCTTGCCGCAATGCAACACCCGTCTTTGTCTTTCGGTCCCTTGGACTTCTTCCTCAACTTAGAACGTCCGTGTTATTGCCTCCTTATTCAGCGAACTTCCTCTTCCTTCAACGTTTAAAGCATTCCCTGAGTCCCCTGAAACTCCTGATGCATTCCTTCTAGATTTTTCGCTGAGAATTAGACCGGCCACATCATCAAATTTTAACTTTGTCGACCCTGAAGAATTGCTCACAGCAATCACCAAACCATCCCAACTGTCTGGTAAACTGGATAAGATCAATAATGCCCTGACCTCATCCTCAAAAGCAATGCCAACGGATTCCAACTGGCTCGTGACTGTATTGAACTCTTTTAGATGTTCTGCCACGCTCCCACCATCTGACATCTTCATGTTGAATAGTTGTTTCATAAGATGAACCTTGTTAGATGCTGAGGGCTTTTCATACATGGTGGCTAGGGCTTCCATTAATTCTTTTGTCGTTTTTACTTTGGATATATTGAAGGCGATGCTCTTAGACAAAGAGAGTCGGATCGTTCCTAAAGCCTTTCTATCCAGTAAAAACCATTAATCATCTGTCATCTTTTCTGGTTTCTTCTCTTTTCCTCTTAGAGGAAGATAGAGGTCCTTCGGATACAGATAATCCTCCATTTGCATCTTCCAGAAGGCAAAATTTGAACCATCAAACTTCTCAATTCTAGTTTTCCCTTCTTTCGCCATCGCTGCCAATAGAACTAAACCAATAACTCTGATACCAGTCGTTGCACAACACGCCAACAACGCAGTGAGCCTAGATCCAATCTCAGGCCTCACCCACAAACGATAAACATGAAGAAATATAAACTAGAAATAGATCAAAGCAATCTAAAACAAACCACAAGACAAGATATACGTGGAAAAACCTCAATCTAGGGTAAAAAACCACGGATGCAAACTTCCACTATGAAGAATAAAGATTACAAGGCAATATACTAACCTCTCCCTTGGAAGAACATAGAAAACCCTTTGCCCACACCTTAGAATTATTTTTCCAATATTCCAATACACTTAGAAAAGCCCTAGGAACACCTATATATAGTTTAGGCAACTCCCCTTTCCGCATCCCAGTTGCGAAAGGACTTGCGACACGAAATCCATGCAAAATCGCGGAACGAATCTGCATAACTACGACCGGTCAAGCAGACTGCACGACCGGTCAAGCGACCCCTTCGACAAATCATGAATGGGCCACGACCGGTCGAGCACCTCGGGATCAAAAAATGATGCTCGCTGGACTTTGAGTCGAACCGGTCCACGACCGGTCGAGACGGACCCTACGACCAGTCGAGCATGACTCACGACCGGTCGAAGGCGGTCCCAGATGTGGCTCCACATCTTAACAGGAAGTTGTTGAATGACCCAATATGGGTTTGTCCATACCAAGAGTATGTTGAACGCATGCAACATATCATGGACATTATCAAGTCCAGTCCACTGAATAATCATCAAAGGCATAACCAAGATGGGAAACCAACAGAGGGCCAATTCAAGGCTTAAAAAAAATGCTTCTGGAGAAAGAGAGCCTCCTGAAAGGAGAAATATGAGATGGATCAACCTACTCACTAGCATATTACCATTCTCACCCCGCAGTAAGTGACCGTACAAACTAAGCACCAACCCCGAAATTTTGTTTCATGAGAGACTAAGATAGAATCCTTCTGAGAAAACCTAGTGAAGAAGGCGGATCGAAAGCAATGAGGATGATCAGGGCTAAATATTGCATATTTGTCCTTTTAATTGCAATTGACTTACTAAAATATGTTTTGTACATGCGACGTAATTCAGAAGACAAAGATGAAATCATGTTAAAAAGGAAGAATTAAAGCTCAAAGAATGATCAAGTGAAGAATTAGATGCTTGGAGGACAACATTGAAGATTTCAAGTGCCAAATATCCAAGAAAACCAAGTATCAAAGATGGGAAAAAGTTTAAAAAATCACACAGTCCATTAACAGAATATTCGGTCCCACCTGATATTGGTTTAGTCCGACCGAAAGTGCCTAAAATAGTCCAGTAAGAAATAGTAATGTTCATACTTAATTCGGCTTGACAGTTAAGTGTTACTGAAGTTATGTTCGGTAACGCCGAAGGAGAGTTTGATATGACCAAATCGAGACAAAGACTTCAGATAGATTTTTTATGAAATTTGGTTGCATCTAAAGGCAGCATCAGCTGGACTCGGTCGCACCAAAGGTGGGTTCGGTGCAATCGAAGCGTAATAAAAGTGTGAAATTTTAAAGTTAGTCCAAAGTCCGTGTGAATTTTCTTTATTTAAAGAGGTGTTTTAGGCTATTCTATGGACGAATTTAGGCTTAGAAGATAGACAAAGGGTTGGCAAAGCTTCTACAGAATCATCATTTCTCATCAACTTTTGGTTCTAGTTTGTTTTTTATCTTTATCTTCTGTTTTTGTTTAAGATGTTAGTCATACTTAACTAATCTCTTAGCTAAGGCTAAGGGATGAACATTTTGATAGATATTTGATATTTAATTCATTTTTAATGAAAGTTTTAGGTTATTTATATTGAGATGTGATTGAATTCCTAGATTGGAGAAGGAATAATCTATAAAATTGATTGATCTATTGTCGCCTTCGGGTACATTAGATGCTTTCGATTCCCCCGATTTGATTACCTAGATCTTAATGAGAGATCAAGCCTATCATGATTCTAATTTATGTTGGATGTTGCTAATTGATATTACTGCGTTATCTTCCGATTAGAATAGATTGGAATCTAGATCTAGTTGACTTATGAACTCGAGAATATAAATTAAATTCAAAGTCTATTGATTGGGGATTCCTGGATCCTTAATCATTTTTATCAATTGTTTTAAACCATTTTTCCTTCGCTGGATTAAAAACTCAGACAACCTGATTAGTTCTAAGTGTGTTCTCACCACTTTCCCTATGGATCGACCTCGGTCTTATCGAGTTATTACTTCATCGTAGTCCTGCACTTGGGGTTGTCAACCCTTGGGTTTGATTAAGTTTTTGGCATCGTTGCTAGGGACAATTGTGTTAAGAATACTTAGGTTTAGATTAGGTTTTGTTCTAGTTCTAACCTATGGCTTAATTTTTAGGGTTTTGATTTCATAATTTTTAGTTAGGTTTTTCATTGAATTGTTATTCTCTAGAACACTGACAGATTTTATTTTATTTTTTTGTTTTAGTTTTGCAGAATTCTCTAATCCTAGTTCTTCTAAATTGGTAAGCTCGTTCCCCACTTCTTCTACTTATTTTCTAGATCTCTTAATTACTTTCTAGTTAATTTAATTGCCTTAGAATCATTTTTCATTATAGGATTTAATTTTTAGAATTAGAACTTAGTTTTCTGTGTGTGGTTCATGCCCAAGTGAGTAAGGGACCATATACAACGACTTCTAAGTGAGGGAGGTTTAGTTGACGAGCTTTCCATACACCGTTGTGAGAAAAAATCTGAGTACGATTGAATCATCTCAAACCATGGCTGAGAATGCTCTATACATGCCTAAGCATGAGCCAAACTTTGATGAGAATGTCGATGTTGAACTTGACACGCCACCGGCTAGGATGACGCGTGATGAGAATGAGACACGTTACATTCCCCTGGTTAGAACGTTGAGAGACTACCTATGACCGACAAGAAAAATCACACCATCTTGCATGATTTTCCTAGTTAATATAGGTAAGTTGGATTTCAAACCGGGAGTGATCCAACTCCTTCCTAAATTTCATGGACTTGATTCCGAAAGTCTATATCTAGATGTCAAGAAATTTGACGAGATTGTAGCAACCTTACATTATAATAACGTTTCTCAAGACGTTATTAGATTAAAGTTGTTTTCCTTCTCTCTAAAGGAGAGAGCCAAGTCATGGCTCCATTCGCTGAGACCACGCTTAATAGGCACATGGGATGAGATGACTCAGGATTTCCTTAAAAAAAAAATCTTAGTTCATAAAACCAACACTTTAAGGCGCGCCATCATGAATTTCTCCCAAAAGGAAGACAAGACGTTCTTCAAATGTTAGGAGAGATTGAAGGAACTCTTATTCGCATGTCCACACCATGGTTATGAAATTTGGTGGGTAAGTAGTTTCTTTTATGATGGATTGAACTCGAATATGCGCCAATTTTTTGAGATGATGTGCAGCAGTGAGTTCTTGACCAAAGATCCAGAAGAGGCATGGAATTACTTTCATAGGTTGGCTGAAAATGTATAATCATGGGACACCACCAACGCATCAAGTAATTCCAAGAATACTCCTAAAGAGAAAAGGGAAATATACATCTTCAAGGAGGAGGACGATGTTAATGCTAAGATTGTAGGTCTCACTCTAAAAGTTGAGACCATGAAACTAAGGAAGGTAGAAGTGATCCAACCCACCAATGTGGTTGTTGAGAGTGTTTATGGCATATGCGAGAGTGATGCACACCTTATAAAGGATTGTCCTACAATCCTGGCATTTTAGGACGTGTTGCAAGCTCAAGTAAATGCCATGAATGCTTATCAATGCCTATTTAGTGTTTCAAATTCTAACACACAATCCTAACTGGCAGAATCATCCCAACTTCAATTGGAAAAACATGCCAACCACTAATGCAAGCACTCTTCCCAAGGGACCCCCTCCCTGCACCTTAAAGCGCACTACAAGTACAACCATAAAAGAGGACCCTTGAGGACACGTTGTAAGCATTCACGCAATGGAAAATGCAGTTCAATCAAACCACCATGCATGCCATAAATGATATTAAAATGGTGGTTTCAAGGATTAAATCGCGATCACACTTGATTATTAGGGAGAAAGGGACCTTTCTGGCCCAACCTCAGCCTAACCCAAAAGGACAATACGTACGAAGTGAGCGATTCAAATCCTCCTAACCCACATGTGGAACTACCCAAGTCCATCACCACTCTTAGAAGTGGAAAGGAAATTGACAAGACTATCCTGATGAAGGTTGGCACAACTAAGGATTCAGATAAATCTAAGGATGATGATGAACCTAGTCCTACTCCATATGACAAAGAGCTGGTGCATGAGTGCAAGCACACGACTTCGTTTCTCTAATGCCTTGTCTCATCAAAATGCCAATCTGAGAACCAAGACATCTTAGAAAATTTTCAATAAGTCAAAACCAACATTCCCTTATTGGACGTGATTAAGTAAATTCTGTCATATGCCAAGTTTCTTAAGGTCCTTTGCACGTTAAACACAAATTAAATTTGCAAAAGAAAGCTTTTTTTTTTTAATGGAACAAGTGAGCGCGATTATCAAACAAAATGCTCCCACAAAATATAAATACCTATGTAGCCCTACAATCTCAGGTATCATAAGGAAATTCCGGATTGAACAAGCCTTGTTAGACGTGGAGGCAAGTGTTATTGTCATTCCTTACTCAGTATACGAGCAATTGGAGCTTGGTGAATTCACACCCACCAAGACGACCCTACAACATACTGATCAATATATTCGTATACCGAGAGGGGTAGTTGATGATGTGTTAGTCCAAGTTGAAAAGTTCTACTACCTAGTAAACTTTATCATCTTTGACACAGTCAGTTATGAACGTTAGAACTCAAATTATGGTTATCACAGGACACTCATTCCTATCCACTTCAAATGCAATAATCAATTACCAGAATGGATTGATGAAGTTGTCCTTTGGGAACATGACATTGGAGGTGAATGTGTTCAATCTTTGACAAAAACCAGGGGATATAGATGAGATCCATGAGGTAAACATGATCAACACACTCATGGAGGAGCTTATATTTACTACAATCTCTGACCCATTAGAAGCACGTCTTACTCACTTTATGGATTTTGACAATCACATGAAATTGAATATAGTGAACGCTTTGTTAGATTCTAAGCCAGTGCTTGAAACTAACCGCTGGAGGCCATGCTTTGAAAAAGTGCCCCTCACGTACTCAAAGCCTCTACCGTCTAGCATCAAGGCACCAAAGCTTGACCTAAAACCATTGTCGTTCGAGCTAAAATACATTTATTTAGGTCAAGAAGACACATATCCATTGATAATTTCTCTCCACTTGGATGATGAGCAAGAGAGAGAGCCGAGTGCTACTCTTAAGAATCACAAGAGTGTCATAGGATGGACTATGACAGATCTCGAGGGAATCGATCCCTTGATTTGCACTCACCGAATACACTTAGAGGAGAATGTCAAAATATCAAGGCAACTACAATGCCGACTAAATAAAAATATGAGGGGTGTGGTTAAGATGGAAGTGTTGAAATTGTTAGATGTAGGTATCATCTACCTTATATCCGATAGTCAGTGGGTAAGTCCAACTCAGATGGTGCCAAAGAAGTTTGGAATTACCATCATAGCCAATGCCAACAATGAACTCATACTAACTAGAGTTACCACTGTTTGGAGAATGTGCATTGACTACAGGAAGTTGAATACCGTCACGAGGAAAGACCACTTTCCCTTACCTTTTATTGATCAAATTTTGGAAAGGTTGGCTGATCATTCCTATTGCTTCCTAGACGGGTACTTGGGCTACAATTACATTGAGATAACCTCTGAAGATCAGGAGAAGACCACATTTACATGCTCCTTTGTCACATTTTCTTTTCGAAGGATGTCATTCGGGCTATGTAATGCTTCTGCGACATTTCAGAGATGTATGCTTAGTATCTTTTCAGATATGGTTAGGCATTTTCTAGAAGTGTTCATGGATGGCTTCTCTATTTTTAAAACTACATTTGAGGAGTGCCTTAAGCACTTAAATTTGGTTTTAACAAGGTGTGAAGAGAAAAACCCTATTTTGATTAGAGAAAAGTGTCAATTCATGGTTCAAAAGGAAATTGTCCTCAGACATGTAAATTCATCCAATGTAATTAAGGTATATAAGGCCAAAATAGACTTGATTGCTAAGCTACCGACTCCTAAAAGCATATGTGATATTTGCTCTTTTCTCGGTCGTGCAGGATTTTATAAGAGGTTCATTAAAGTTTCCAATCAAATTTCTAAACAATTGAGTAACCTCCTTCAAAAGGATGTTCTATTTTAGTTGACTAACTCATGTCAAGAGGCTTTTGCAAAGCAAAAGAATATGTTGATAACTTCACCAATCATACAACCACTCGATTGGAGTGTTCTTTTTAAAATCATGTGTGATGCTAGCGACTATGTTGTTGGGGTTGTGTTAGGCCAAAGGAAGGACAAGAAACCATGTGTTATTTACTACGCAAGTAGAATGCTGAATTGTGCCAGATAAAAAACTTCACCACGGAATAGGAGCTCCATGTCGTAGTTTTTGAAATGGCGGTAAAGATCGCACTAGTTGAAGAAGGAATATGCCAATATGTCCTAGAGGGGGGTGAATAGGATTTTTTAAAGTTTTTATGTTTTATTTAAAAATCCTACTTCACTAATCCTGTGATCATGCAAATATCAGGATTACTTAAATGTAACTCTACTGGCTTCCAAGCCTGGTAGAGGATCCAATCACAAACTATCTTAGAAGTAAGCAGTATGCAAGTTAGCTTATGATGGATATGACTGTGTAGGTGTGTGTGGTGTGATCAAATATTCAGATGAGGAAGTATTAAAGTAAATCACACAATCATAAAAATAACAATCTCAAACACAGTCATTTTATAGTGGTTCGACGATAATCTATTCCACTCCCGGTAACTGCACTCAACCCTTGAGTGTACTGGATTTCACTAAGGAGGTTTCACAGCGGTTCACCTCAAACCTAAGGTTTTAAATTAGGTTCACCTTCAACCTTTACAACCTACACTGAGGCTGATTGTTTATGCTCTCACGAGCAAGGGTCAACACAACGCACCCACTTTTAGGCACACTGGCCAAAGATTTTCCCTAAGACCTTACTGGAGGTTTCTACATGGTTCACCTCAAACTCTAGGTTTCACACGGTTCACCTCAAACCCAAGGTTTTACACGGTTCACCTCAAACCCAGAGTTTTACTGGTTCACTCTTAACCAGATGTTTATGCTCTCCACAGAGCAAGGGTCCACACAACGCACCTACCACGTACATTTCCGCCAGAGGCCTCCTTGAGGACTTCAAAGGGTGAGAACCACTTAAGACCCAATTCTAGAAAGGAATGATCACAAGTGTCCTCTTGGACTCTGGATACTTACAAATAAGCTGATGAGTCCTGTTTAGCACAATGTCAAAGATCTCCTCCTCCGTGTTGACGAAGAGTCTTCTGCTCCCTTGATCCGCAACACAAAATGATGTACCAATACTCGGCTTCGGGTTGGGTCAAGGTGAAGATGGAATCCTACTCTCAAAATATTTTCCTATCAGGAAGATAGAGCAATTCCAATATTATGCATTCAAGGCATCCCAGCTTAATAATTTTCCATTAAGGTAGTAGCTGGAGGATCATTGAATGCGGAAGTTTATTCCCCAATCCACTCTATTGAATGTCAATGATGAAGGTGGATTGGAGGATGAACTCCCTTGAGAGAAAGGGCTTTGGATATAAGATATAAGTTGAAACATACAAAAGCTCTCTCTTCTTTCTCTCACAGCAACAAAAGATAAGTCATATATATATATATAGGCAAAAAGTTCCAACAGATATAAAACGATCACATTTATGACAGAGTTCGATATCATCGAGCGTATACTCTCGATAGCATCGATGGTCTGCTCAATGACTCGGCCTCAATGTCATACGCTTTTGAAACTCTTTACCAATAGGTCGATGAATCGAAACTATTGTCGATGTCATCGGATTTCGAACTCCGATTCCATTGATGACAGGATCGATCCATCGACATTTGAAAAATGAGAGAGACTTTACTTTGAAATATTTCAGGATTTCATGAATGATCAGGGAACCATCGAGATCATCGGAATTTGAGTGTCGATGACATCGAGATCAGAGTCGAGGCATCGATAATTCCAGTGGATTTTTCTTTAAGCTTGCTGGACGGTTTATGACCTTATTCGATGCAATCGACCTGGTGTCGATATCATCGATATTTGAATATCGATTTTATCGAAGGGCCCCTGATCATAGTTAAAAACATCCTGAAATATCTACTGTAAGATAAGCATGCCCTCGATCGATATCATCAATGGACTTCCGATGTTATCGATATTTGATTTCAGATCATATCGGAAGAGCATCGATATATCGAAGGAATTTGAGATTTTCATTAAAAAACAGGGGCGTTGGAAATCTACCTGTCGATCTTATCGAGTCACTTTCGATGAGCTCGAGATTTGAATATCGATGATATCGATGGGCGTATCGATACATCGATAATTCGTCTAGATATGTTGTGAAGTTGCTGGACATATTTGGTCCTCTCTTCGATGATATCGATGAAGCATCGAGGACTCGACAGCGCAGGTCGATCATATCGAGGGTGCTTTGATAAAATCGACACGCCAAGAAAAACTAAGAGATTTTAAAACCCTATGATTTCTAACTTGTTTTTAAGGGTTTTCTTCATTGGTGTTTTGGGTCATGGGATGTGAGGCTTTAATTTTACCTGTGACGAGCTTGTATACATCCAATTAAGGCAGACGCTTGAATTGATTAGGTTCCGTAGACAATCTGACTCAACTCTCACGTAACTTGACAAACCAGAGCACTTTCAATCTCCCCCTTTGTCAATTATGTGACAAAATCCCCAAAACACCCTAGAACACTTCTAGACAAACACACCCTAAATTGTGTGTACATGCTTTTACACAATTTTACAATTTCTAGCCCATGTACACAACCAGTAGCTGCTCCCCCTTTGTTGTAAACTCGCCCTTGCTTGATGCAGCTGCTCCCCCTAACACCTGCAACAACATGGATAGATACACAATTTTCTATTCGGGGTGTTTGCGAATGTTCTCCCCCTTTTTGTCAGTCATTGACAAAGATATCTCAGGTGATATTGACTGAAGCTTGAAATACTTGAGAGAACCAATCAGGTAGAAGCAGAACATTGATGTATAAGAGTTTAACTCAATTTTAGCAAACATCAATTTCAGAATTTATGAATGCAGATATAATATACGTTAGAGATATCACATGCATTCCATATCAGAGACTTGATAAACCAGGGGAACTCAAGACATAATTATGGCAATAAAAGATAGGATTATATTCGGCCATAATTCAAAACATCCAAACGTATACTGCCACAGACAACAGTAGACTTACAAGTTTATCCCAACCAAACCAAACATAAAAGAAAACAAATCTTTCAACCAAAAAATATACTGCCCCACAAAGCAGTAAACTATCAACCACCAAACATCAAGCCCATGTATGGGCGCCCAAAAGTATCCATCATTAGCCCAATTATGGGCATGGACAACCAAGCAAAAAAAAAAACTATGCATGTTTAGAAGGCTGTCATACACACCAATGAGAGCGTAGAACATCCAAAAAGATACTGATGTTGAAACGCGAGACAAGAGTAAGGTGTGTATGATAGCATGCATGAACCAGCCTCACGGAGTAGAATGAGATGGCATCGTGTCGTCCTGTCGGCACATCATCAGATCCACCAATTGTTGAACCGTGCTCTGCACTCCTTGAACCATCCTTTTCAGGACTGTAAGCCTTTCTTTAACTGAGTGGATGTCCTTCTGAATCGCCCCAATCCTGTCCAGCTTGAATCTTTTGCCATACCCAGCCGTTGACGTGGACAAAGCTGGATCGGGTCCATGAGGTGCCTCTTCAGCCATTATAGTCCCTTCCATGGGATCACCACCTTCTCCTTCAACTTTGTTCACCTGGATTTCTTCCTCGAGGTTCTCTTGTACTCATGAAAGTCCAAATCCATTTCATGGACATTTCTTTTATTGAAAACTTGGAGCGGGAATACCGGATCAATAGTCGATGGGAACCCGATTTTGTTACATATCAAGCTGATAATCCAGGGGTACGGCAGATGGAGGTCCCTGGATGTGTGGATGGCGTTTACCAACTGAGAAACAAGTAGAGTTGGTAGGCATATCTTTGACCCACTGGCAACTGAGTATACGATCATGGTCATAAGGCCGGTGAGATTGGACCGGTTGGTACTTCTGGGATAGATGTTAGTAGCGAAGATACCATGCAAAATCTGCAATCTGGGATCCATATACCTGGATTTTAACGCATTCCCTTGATGCCAGGGGATGTCCCTACCATTGCAGAGATACTGAGTGACCCTGGATCGAATGTCCATGTTATCAAGATCCATCTCTAGGATACCTTCCGGGACCATGTTGAGTTCGATAGTTTCAGCTATTGTAGCCTGCGTGATAAACATGTCATCACTACCCAAAGATGCCATGAATGAAGGAGGGTTAGCCACCGGTGAATGACACGCAGCAAGGAAGTTGCGTGTTCTCTCAAGTTGGCATGGCCCACCAAAGTTCAGAATGGGCAGCCAATCTATTGCGGCAAATAGGGGTTCCAATTTGTATGGTTTGAGACACTCTCTATCTACCCTTCTCTCTTGAATAAGCTTCCTGCCCATGTATTTGGGTGGTCATGAGCTTGCTCTAGTTGGAGGAGGTGGTGCCGGAGATTCACGTGGAGTCTGTCTTGTTCTTTGCCGTGTGGGGATCCCACTTTCGGGGCCCTCGCCCTGCCTCTCGAGGCGAGTACCTTTTGTCGAGTGGTTATTGAAGATTCCCCAGGGCCGGATGCTACCCCTTTGTCCTTTCCCATATGGACAGATGGAATCTTGAACGATTTGGGAAGGACGACAAAAACCTGACAAAAATGACAAATACCCAAAAGAGAATGGACTCTTGACGTGTTAGAAGGGTATTACCCGATTTGTGGAATGATTTGAGTAGTCCAACGTGGCTTCAACTGATTTGGTCGAGAGAATCGAGCAGAGAAGGTGACAGTGAAACCCTTGAGAAAATAACCCCCTTTTTCGTTTCGCTGACTTTTATCGGACGGCATCTGTCGATATGATCGACCACTGTTTCGATAATATCAAGAGGTTGCTTATCGATTCTATCGAGTCTGTCTTTGATATCATTCTTGGCTACCCGACAATCCATATCCTAAGGAGGCATTGATAATATCGACCTTCTATCGATAAATCGAGAATGTCATATCGATAGTCATATTGAAGATGAAGATTTTTAGTTTTCAGCATTCAGACGGATCTTCAAGTATACTTTTCGTATCTCTATCAACAGTATACTCAGCAAAAATTATGTACACACACTGTACACAACAAAATTATAAACATTTGAATGTTTATACAAAAAATAAATGGAGGTGAAGTACCTCAGATATATCATTTGAAGCTCAGTAAAAATATTTCCTCATTTTAGCACCAGTTCAGATTCTGATACATGATCTGAACTAATTATTCCTTACCCATTTTACTTTGTTAATTGATTTGGGTGGTGATGCAAGGGCATTGCTTTTATCCATATCCTTAAGAGGACTCTTGAAGTTCTTTATTTCTCTAGTTGACAATTTGTTAACATGATTCTGACCAGAGTTAGGTTAAGTCCTCCTAGGAGTTATGCATTCAAAATTATAATGACCTAAATCACCACACAAATAACATACTGGAGTTGTTCTGGTTTTGCTTCCAGAAGCAGCAGATTTTTCAGTTCTGGGAGCTGCATTTCCAGTCTTTGATTTATGTTTTTCATATCCAAGACCGCTTTTATCCTTTCCAGGTCTTCCCATTCCTAACAGTTTTTCTAGCTTTTCGCCACTCTGGGAAAACTTGTAGTTTATCTTGGCTATCTTCTTGGATTCTTCCAGATCAAACAGGAGTGTATGATTTTCGTTTTGAAGAAGCATATTTTTGTCTTTTAATTGCTCAACCTGTTTGTTCAGTTTTTCAGACTCGTTTTTAAGAAGGGTATTGACTTGTTCAAGTCTATCATTATCCATATGATATTGCTGTAGATCATTTATCAATTGTGTGTTGATTTCCAATGTTTTATCCAAATCTTTCTGCAGCAACTTACCTTTGTTTTTTGTTATTCCAAGTCTCTTAAGGATATTGATGCTATGAATATAGAGTTGATTATACGCATCTTCCAGTTTATCCTTTTCGATTTCTTCTTCTTCTTTTCCATTGTCGGATGAAGATGATTCTGTGGCTAGCTGTTCTTTCTCGTTCTCTGATTCGGTGGGAATGATTGAAGCAGTGGAGACCATGAGTATTTTCAATGATTTCTGATCTCCATTACTTTCTGAGTCACTGGATTCCGAATTTGACTCATCTGTATCATCCCATGTGACGGCCATTGTCTTGCCCTTAGTTTTTCTGTTTAGGCATTCGGTTGATAGGTGTCCATACTCTTGACAGGCATAGAATTGTGGTTCTTTGGTTCTTCTACCAAATTTGCCTGTAGGAAGTTTGTTGTTCACCTTTCTCCCTCTAGAGGGATGGCCGGGATTCTTCTGAAAGAATCTTCTGAATTTTTGTACCAGCAAGGCCACTTCTTCATCTTCATCTTCCTTTTCACTTTCACTGTCCTCATGAATTATTTTCTTTGAAGTTTTTAGGACAGTGTTTTTGGATTTTTGGGATTGTTTGAAGTGTAGTTCAAAAGTTTGTAGGGAACCTACCAGTTCTTCTACTTTCATTTCATCTATGTTCCTACACTCCTCAATTGTTGTAACCTTGGGATTAAATCGTTCCAGTAGGGATCTTAGAATTTTCCTACAAATTTTTGGTATCAGAACTTTCTCTCCTAATCCACCCATGGAGTTGCAAATTATATTTAACTTTGTGAAAAACTCCATAAATGTCTCATGTTCTTCCATTCCGAGACTCTCGAACTGTAAAGTCAGGAGTTGAAGTTTGGATCACTTCACAGTGCTTGTGCCTTCATGGGTTGTTTCCGATAAATCTCATGCTTCCTTGGATGTCCCACACATACTTATCTGATTGAATATATTCTAGGACACGGCACAGTAGATAGCATTCATAGCCTTGGCTTCAGATGTTTGCCTTTCTTTTTCGAATGCTGTCCACTTTTCTTTAGGTTTGGGCTTTGTGATTGTTGTGCCACTGTCAAGAATGATTTGTTCAATTGGTGGCACATATCCGCTTTCATCTATGTCCCAAACGTCATGATCCAAAGATCTCAGAAAGTAGTGCATCCTAGCCTTCCAGTAAGCATAGTTTGAGCCGTCAAATACTGGAGGTCTAGTGACTGATGAGCCCTCTCCTTTGGCCATATTCCCAACTTCAGTCAAGATCACTCTCTAGATAGTGAAGCCCTTAAAGAGAGACCTGCTTTGATACCAATTGAAATGGCGGTAAAGACCGCACTAGTTGAAGAAGGAATATGCCAATATGTCCTAGAGGGGGGTGAATAGGACTTTTTAAAGTTTTTATGTTTTATTTAAAAATCCTACTTCACTAATCCTTTGATCATGCAAATATCAGGATTACTCAAATGTAACTCTACTGGCTTCCAAGCCTGGTAGAGGATCCAATCACAAACTATCTTAGAAGTAAGCAGTATGCAAGCTAGCTTATGATGGATATGACTGTGTAGGTGTGTGTGGTGTGATCAAATATTCAGATGAGGAAGTTTTAAAGCAAATCACACAATCATAAAAATAACAATCTCAAACACAGTCATTTTATAGTGGTTCGACGATAAGTCTACTCCACTCCCGGTAACCGCACTCAACCCTTGAGTGTACCGAATTTCACTAAGGAGGTTTCACAGCGGTTCACCTCAAACCTAAGGTTTTAAATCAGGTTCACCTTCAACCTTTACAACCTACACTGAGGCTGATGTTTATGCTCTCACGAGCAAGGGTCAACACAACGCACCCACTTTTAGGCACACCAGCCAAGGATCTTCCCTAAGACCTTACTGGAGGTTTCTACACGGTTCACCTCAAACTCGAGGTTTCACACGGTTCACCTCAAACCTAAGGTTTTACACAGTTCACCTTAAACCCAGAGTTTTACTGGTTCACTCCTAACCAGATGTTTATGCTCTCCACAGAGCAAGGGTCCACACAACGCACCCACTACGTACACTCCCGCCGGAGGCCTCCTTGAGGACTTCAAAGGGTGAGAACCACTTAAGACCCAATCCTAGAAAGGAATGATCACAAGTGTCCTCTTGGACTCTGGATACTTACAAATAAGTTGATGAGTCCCATTTAGTACAATGCTGAAGATCTCCTCCTCCTTGTTGACGAAGAGTCTTCTTCTCCCTTGATCCGCAACACAAAATGATGTACCAATACTCGGCTTCGGGTTGGGTCAAGGTGAAGATGGAATCCTACTCTCAAAATGTTTTCCTATCAGGAAGATAGAGTGATTCCAATCTTATGCATTCAAGGCATCCCAGCTTAATGATTTGCCATTAAGGTAGTAGCTGGAGGATCCTTGAATGCGAAAGTTCATTCCCCAATCCACTCTATTGAATGTCAATGATGAGGGTGGATTGGAGGATGAACTCCCTTGAGAGAAAGGGCTTTGGATATAAGATATAAGTTGAAACACACAAAAGCTCTCTCTTCTTTCTCTCACAGCAACAAAAGACAAGTCCTATATATATATAGGCAAAAATTTCCAACGGATATAAAACGGTCACATTTATGACAGAGTTCGATATCATCGAGCAGGTTCAATATCATCGAGCGTATACTCTCGATAACATCGATGGTCTGCTCGATGACTCGGACTCAATGTCATACGCTTTTGAAACTCTTTGCCAATAGGTCGATGAATCGAAACTATTGTCGATGTCATCGAATTTCGAACTCCGATTCCATCGATGACAGGATCGATCCATCGACATTTGAAAAATGAGAGAGACTTGACTTTGAAATATTTTAGGATTTCATGAATGATCGGGGAACCATCGAGATCATCGGAATTTGAAATTCGATGATATCGAGATCAGAGTCGAGGCATCGATAATTCCAACGGATTTTTCTTTAAGCTTGCTGGACGGTTTATGACTTTGTTCGATGCAATCGACCTGGTGCCGATATCATCGATATTTGAATATCGATTCTATCGAAGGGCCCCCGAGTATAGTTAAAAACATCCTGAAATATCTGCTGTAAGATAAGCGCGCCCTCGATCGATATCATCGATGGACTTCCGATGTTATCGATATTTGATTTCAGATCATATCGGAAGAGCATCGATATATCGAAGGAATTTGAGATTTTCATTAAAAAATAGGGGCGCCGGAAATCTACCTGTCTATCTTATCGAGCCACTTTCGATGAGCTCGAGATTTGAATATCGATGATATCGATAGGTGTATCGATACATCGATAATTCGTCTAGATATGTTGTGAAGTTGCTGGACATATTTGTTCCTCTCTTCAATGATATTGATGAAGCATCAAGGACTCGACAGCATAGGTCGATCATATCGAGGGTGCTTCGATAAAATCGACAGCAAGAAAAACTAAGAGATTTTCCTATTTCGAAAAAGTTTTCTCACCTTAAAGCCCTATGATTTCTAACTTGTTTTTAAGGGTTTTCTTCACCTGGTGTTTTGGGTCATGGGATGTGAGGCTTTAGTTTTACATGTGATAAGCTTACACACATCCAGTTGAGGCAGACGCTTGAATTGATTAGGTTCCGTAGACAATCTGACTCAACACTCACGTAACTTGACAAACCAGAGCACTTTCAGTTTTTGCTCTAGACAAATTGAGGTCCTATTTGATTGGATCCAAAATTATAAATTTCACCTTCCATGCGGCGCTCAAGTATCTTCTCTCAAAGAAGGGTGCTAAGCCTCGTCTTTTGAGATGGATTCTTGTACTTCAAGAGTTTGACTTATAGATACATGATAAGAAAGGAATAGAGAATGTAGTAGCGAATCATTTGTCTCGACTTCTCCTCTTGGATTCCATTGAGCATTTACCGATCAACGACACCTTTCTAGATGAATAGTAATTTGTTGTTTCCCAATTATACTACCATGCTAGTATAGCTAATTATCTTGTGATAGGTAAATTGTCAATCCATTGGACGTTATAAGATAAGAAGATATTTTTTGCCAAGGTACATAGCTTTTTCTGGGATGACCCTTATTTATTTAAATATTGCCTAGACAAAATCATTAGGAGATGACGCACCATGTTCCAACCTTAACCGGGTCTAATTATGTTCATTGGAAGGAATCAATTAAAATTGTCATGGTGTGCCTACAATTAGACCTTGCCTTGGTAAAACCAGAACCTCCAAGGCCATCTGATGATGCCCTAAATTAGAGGTTGACCGTTACGAGGCTTGGTCTAGATCGAATGAAATGTGCCTCAAAATTATAAAGTATTTTGTTTCTGAGTCCATGAGAGGTGTCATGCCTAATGTAGATAAGGCCAAAGTTTTCCTGACCAAAATGGAGAACCAATTCAAGAAATCAGATAAAGCTAAAGTGGGTTTTCTCATGAATAAATTAACCCGCTCATCCTACGACGGAAAAGGAAATATCCGTGAATACATTATAGTGCATATCGAAGTTGTATCTAAGATCCGCTCTCTGGGCCTTGAAATTACAGATGACCAACTAGTTCACTTGGTCATGAACAACTTACCTCCTCAATACAGTACGTTCCTAGTGAACTATAATACTCTAAAAGATAAGTGGACGTTGGATCCTCAGGTCCTCCGACAGGAAATCAGGAAAATCGAACTGGGAATGGATCGAGTCACAAGTGGGTTAAAGGTAATAATTGCTTCTTTTGCAAAAAGTCGAGCCATCAAAAGAAAGACTACATAAAGTATAAGCAATGACTCATAAAGATGGGTAATAATTATATTCTAGTCTGTTTTGAATCTAATCTAACTGATGTTTCAGTGAATTCTTAGTGGATAGATTCAAGAACTACTATTCACATATGTACTTCTATGCAAGACTTACTGCAGACCAGGCCACCAACTGATGCAGAGCACTCAGTATATGTGGGCAATGGTGTTAAAGTCGACGTAGAGGCAATTAGAGTCTATAGGCTTAGGTTAGAGTCTGGTTATTTATTGAATTTGGTATATACATTTTGTGTGCCTTCTATAAGGCATGATCTAATCTCTATTTCTCGTTTGGATAAATTGGTATATTCATTTCAATTTGAGAATAAAGGATTCAGTATTTACTTTAATTCGATTAAAATTGGCACTGGCTCTCTGGTGAACAACCTATACCAGTTAGACTTGATTGCCTCACACGTCTATAATGCTAATGCCTTGTATGGAAATAGAACATGATCTAAACGTAAACTAGACTATGAGAATTCATCTATGTTGTGGCATAGGCGATTATGTCATATATCTCGTGAGAGATTGGACAAGCTTGTGCGAGAAGGGATTCTTCATTCTCTAGACTTCTCCGATTATTAAGTGTGTATTGATTGCATAAAAGGAAAACATACCAGAACCAGAAAGAAAGGTGCAAATAGGAGTGTAGGACTCTTAGAGGTGATACATACGGACATTTGCGGACCATTCCTTAGGGCATCCAGGAGTGAACACAAATATTTTATTACTTTCATAGATGAATACTCTCATTTTGGGCACCTCTATCTTATCAGAGAAAAATCATATGCCCTGGATGCTATTAAAATCTGTAAGGCCAAAGTTGAAAATCAACTCGATAAAAGGATTATAGTTGTTAGATCTGACCGTGATGGCGAATATTGTGGTAGATATGACAAATCAGGTCACAATCTAGGGCCATTCACTAGATAACTACAAGATTGTGGTATTGTCACCCAGTACACTATGCCTGGTACTCCAGAGCAAAATGGTGTGGCTGAAAGGCGTAATCGCACCCTTATGGATATGGTGCGAAGTATGGTTAGTAATTTGACATTGACAGAATCTCTATGGGGTGATGAGATAAAAACAGCAGTTCATATCCTTAACAGGGTCCCCAACAAAGCAGTAAGCAAAACCCCTTTTGAGCAGTGAAATGGGAGAAAGCTAAGTATCCGATATCTATATGTTTGGGGATGTCTTGCTGAGGCCAAAATTTATAACCTGCATGAAAGGAAGCTCGATTCTAGAACAATAAGTTATTTCTTTATTGGATACCCAGAAATGTCAAAAGGCTATCGATTCTACTATCCTTCCCACTCTATCAGGATTGTTGAGACTAGGAATGACAGATTTATTGAGGACACTAAAAACAGTGGGAGCACGAACATTAGAAACTTTGTATTTAAGGAAGAAAGGATTGTGACTCCGTTCATAGTCACTCAAGATCACGTGGATATAAATGTTGCAGTCAACCCTGTAGTCACTGCAGAATACCTCGTTGAACCTAATGTACAACCCACTGATGAAGATAATAAAATCACAACCAACAAGCTGAACCATTGAGAAGATCTGAAAGAGAGAGAAGGCTTGTAAATCGAGATGATTACATCATATACTTACAGGAGCATGAGTTTGACATAGGATAGAAAATGATCCTAAATCCTTTGCACTAGTCAAACAAAGTGTTGACCCTTCTCGTTGGTTTGATGCCATGAAAGATGAGTTGAAATCCATGAGCGACAATAAAGTATGGAATCTTGTTGAGTTACGCTTGGAATAAGGCCGATTGGTTGTAAATGGATATTTAAAACCAAACGGGACTCCAAGGGTAATGTCGAAAGATATAAAGTCAGACTTATTGCCAAGGGTTTTAACCTGCATGAGGGCATTAACTTTAAGGAGACTTTCTTACCAGTATCTAAGAAAGACTTATTCAGGATCATAATGGCTCTCGTAGCTCATATGAATTTAGAGTTACATCAAATAGATGTAAAGACAGCATTTGTCAATGGAGTTTTGAATGAGAATGTATATATATTACAACCCAAAGGTTTCGTAACCCATGGCTCAGAACATTTGATTTGTAAACTAAAGAAATCCATCTATGGGTTAAAACAGGTATCGCGACAATGGTACCTAAAGTTTCATGAAGTAATTTCCTCATATGGCTTTGTAGAAAATACTACAAATGAATGCATCTACATTAAAATCAGTGGGAGTAAGTTCATTATGATAATTTTATATGTTGATGACATTCTGTTAGCTAGCAGTGACATCAGGATGTTGAGCGCAATAAGAAATTCTTATCTCAAATATTTGAAATGAAAGACCTTGGTGACGCCTCTTATGTCATTGGCATTGAGATTTGTCGTGACAGATCTCATGGATTGCTCAACTTGTCACAAAGGGCCAACATTACTAGGATACTTGAAAGGTATGACATACAAAATTGCGCTCCTAGACAGTCACCCATTATAAAGGGTGATAAATTTTGCCAATTCCAGTGTCCCAAGAATGAATTGGAAAAGAATCGAATGAAGGAACTCTCATACGCATCAGTAGTAGGAGCATCATGTATGCTCAAGTCTGTACACAACCGGACATTACGTTTGTTGTTGGAATGTTGGGCAGATACATGTCCAATCCAGGAATGCAACATTGGATAGCTGCAAAGAAAGTATTACAGTATCTACAGATAACAAAGGACTTCGGACTTACATATAGAAGATCTGATCACCTGGAGTTGATTGGATACTCAGACGCAGATTTTGCAAGCTGCATTGACACTAAGAAGTCCACCTCAGGCTATATATTCATGATGGTTGGAAGAGTTGTTTCTTGGAAAAGTGTAAAACAGTCTACCACAGCCTCGTCCACCATAGAAGCTGAATTCATTGCTTGTCATGAGACATCTAATTAGGCATTATGGTTACAATGTTTCTTCTCTGGTTTACGGGTACTGGAGCATATCTCGAAACCATTAAGAATATTTTACGATAATTCAGCTGCGATTTCCTTCTTTAGTAACAACAAGCACTCATCAAGGTCGAGGCATATCGACATCAAGTGTCTTGTTGTAAAGGAAAGAGCTTAGAATCATCAAGTGTCTGTGGAGTTCATCGACACTAAGCAGATGATTGCGGATCTGCTCATTAAAGGGCTCCCTATCATGCCATTTCAGGAGCATGTAATATCTATGGGAGTCATTGATCTCACAGATGTTTTCAGTTAGTGGGAGTTTTAAGCATGTTTTATCCTTCAGACATGAAAGAGATCTCATTTAATAAAGTTATTTGATGAATCTGATATAAAGTCAATTTCTACTTATCTCTAAGATGAGCAATCTAATTTGAGTAAGTAGAACTGCAGTCATGTCTCATTAGAGACATTTGAAAGTTTCAGGACCTCTTAAGGATAAACATGCATCATCACACTGTGTGTAATCCTTAAACCACACCTCCTAGTTCCTAATCAATGTCATTGAGACTGATAGTATTAGTGACCACGCTTAGCCTCACTTCGCTTAGATTAAATGTTGTGATGATTACCGCGATCCGATACTAGTAGTCTTGATGGACCAGATTAAATAGTATTACCCATATTATCCAACAATTGCATTGGTTAACCATTTGGATGTTTTCTCAAAATCAAAACAAATTTTCAAAAGGTATTTTAAAAGATCAATTATTGACATTAATCAATGTGGCCCAAGTGGGAGAATATAAGATCTCTACAAGGTGGGCCTAGTTGATCAACAGTTTGGATTGTCCTAAAGGTTGGATAATGTGATCGGGTAAACTAGTGGGCCCCAATGCATTGTGATACTTCCAGAATATCTGCGCAAGGGGTGGAATGTTATAGCTGTGATACGCACACAGCTGTTTCAGCGTAACTAGGATTTCCATGCGTGTGGAGCCTTTGGGAAAGAGTTTTGATGGGTTTCAAACTCTTCACCCTTTAACCTATATAATAGAGCTGGGTCCCCAGTCCTACACCACTGACAAAAGAAAATTCTCATTGTGTCTTCTAAAAGGGTGTAAGGAAAGGAAGATCTCGGCATTCTAATTCTTCAGCAATGGCATCTCAGATAGGTATGTTATCTTCCTCCTTTGATCACCATATTCTATGCATAACAAGGTTCTTCGGCAATTCCGCAAATAAGAAATCTAATAGTTACTGCATCCAGATTGAGGAAATCAAGGCAATTACGGATTTATTATTTTTTTTTTTAAAACCATGGCATGCAAAGATTAAGTATTTCTTGATAGGCTGGAATTTACGTGGATGGTAATCACACTAATTAATATCATACCATTCGAAATGGTCCAAGTCAGATTGTGATTAGTGATGAGATTTTGTATAAGCAGTCTTCAAACCAAGTCATATTAAGATGTGTTGATGAAAAAGAGGCTAAGCACTTTATGGCTAAAGTAAACAAGGGAATTTGAGGCCCTAGATGAATTTGCTCATGATAGCCGAGAAAATTCTAAGGCTTGAATACTTCTAGTTGTCTATGGATTTTGATTATTGTCAACATGTTCAAAAGTGTTTCAAATATTAGGAGTACGTAAACAAGATCCATGTTCCCACCAATGGACTGTACCATCTAATGTCTCCATGGTTGTTTGACATGTGAGTATTGGATGTGACTGGCAAAGTTAGCCCAAAAGCATTGAATGGTCTTGATAACATTCCAGTGGGCAGTGATTACTTCACAAAGTGAGTAGAAGCCGCTAACTTCTCTTATGTTATTACAGTGTGGTCAACCCACCTTGATTGAGAACAACTACTCATGAAACTTTAGTTGGGCTTCAGCGAACACTCTCTGATCGACCCAGAAAAGCACAAAAAATATGAACAATTTGAATTGGGAGGATCCTCAACTCATTACAAAAATTTTCAACAGACTTAATTAGCATATTTGAAACCATCAGATGATGGATGATCCTCAGAACTCTCTAAAAACCTTGATTATAACTTGCCTTAATACACCATCTTTGATCGACCTAAAAAAACACTAAAAAAATTGTTGGATTGAATAAAAAGGGTCACTAACATTTCTTAGAATTAATTAATAGACTCGATTGGTAGATCTAAAACCTAACAGATCATATCTATTGTTGAGGGTCCAATATTGCATATTAGACCCTAGTTATTACCTGATTTTACGAACATGATAATGCTTAAACGTCTTATTTTAATCGTGTTTTTGTTGTAAGGTGAATTCAAAGAGCTTGGACTAAAAAGGGTATTAAAAGCATGGATTTAACGCTTTAAAATCACCAAGGTAAGGGACGGACCCTAGGGGACAGAGATCGAAGAATTTACATGCCAGAGATCTGAGAAAATCAAGTCATTCACGTTAAAGAGGCCTGAAAATCGTCCATAATGCAATATCATAGGGTTCCCACCATCCGTTCGGCTAGAAACTTTATATCTGGCCTAAGGACCATAAATTAACCGTACACATCGAATTTCAGCCATTGGATCCTTGTGGAAGTGGCCCAACGGACAGATCAACTTATAAAATATTGATCTGGGCCCACCTGATATCTGGATATGCTTCAATTTTAGTCTTAACCCCTTAAATAAGGTGACAAAATGGATGGACGGAGCAGATGTTATATATACATCACAGTGGACCCCACATGTACACACGCGTGTACATAGTACACATTAGCTGGCTGTGCATTGGATGGTTAACCCGGTCAAAGCTAGGCTGGCCCTACTTCTTTCGCGAAAAGGAAACAACGTCCAACGTGTCCGACGCTGAGATCCGTAGTGGGCCTCCATCACGGCCCTGTTGCACGATCTGAACCGTCCATATGCCCCAGTGGGGGGAGGGGGGGGGGGACCCAAGCCATGCTTTCTTTTTTGCCTCATGCACACGTGAAGACAGAGAGAGAGAGAGAGAAGTTGGTCGGTGTTCGTCTTCTTAATCCCGGTTTCTTTATTTTCTTTCTTTTCCTATGGCTTTGTCTAGAGATTTTTGCTTGATCATGTCAAGCTAAACCTCTTAGCTAGGGCTAAGAGGTGAAGCTTGTAGTGAGATGGGAGACTTTCCTTTATGCCTTTGATTTAAGTTTGATTTATGAACCCTATTTGATTCTAGTTTGTTTATATGGAATGCCTTTAGTTTTTAATGGTTTGTTGTGACTTAAAGTACAATGGATCTACGATATCTTCTGGTATTTTCGTGCATGTATGGAAGTTATGATCGTAGGGACCCTGTTGTTCACCATCGTCTCATGGGCATGGATGGATGATGAAACCCTTCCTAATGTTCATAACTCTCTCAGATGGATGTGGATTGGTTAAATTTTGTTGTTTGCTTTGTCTCATGGGCATGGTTTTGTGATGGAATCAAATCTAATTCCCATACCTCTTATCCATTGATGACTAGATCAAAGGACGTTCATAATTGTTTTTAATGAAGTATCTTCCATCTGGATGAGGATAGGACTCTGAATCCAGTTGTGTTTATGAATCAAGCATAAATCTCCCTAATTGCTACAAGTGTATCCTTGGCACCCTAGTTTCCTACCTTTGAATTTCACAAGTTTTAGTTAATTAAATTCACCATTATTCTCTTAATTCTCCCTGATTTAGATTATATCTTCGCCTAGTTCTAGTTCAAGTTACTTTCAGATTACGTACAAGGTTTAGTCCTTGTGGATTCGACCTCGGTCTTACTGAGATTATTACTACATCACAACCCTATACTTGGGGTGTGAATATCAATGTCGATTATCTGAGCTTTTCAAAAACTCTGAATACTCTTTATACATGGAAAAATTTGAATACCCAAAATGAATTTTTAACTTTTGTCAGTAATAACCATGAAAAATGTAAAAGATATCCTGACAACTGACCAGTGGTCATAGAATAAACCACGATGAAGTTTATAAAAGTGGTGTAATAGATTCCGAAGTTTTAGAAAGTACCCTCAATAGCGGTGTAACATCCGGATTTTTGCTAACTTGGAGTTAGACGTCCTTAAGCAATGGGTCAATCATAACACCTTATTGACTTCTCAAAAACTCAATCCCAAAGTTTAAAATCTCTTTTTCAACCCATTTCCTTCAAAATCTCACCTTTCACCACCTTATTCATTAAAATTTTTTAAGTAATTTCATATTAGATACTAATCCTAAGGTTTAAATGATGAAGAACAATACTTAAACTAAAATTTACTAGAAATAGTGAATATACAAATAAAATGAGTTTTTGACCATTAACCTTATGTAATTTCATAGTTTATTTGGATATATCAGCTTTTTACCCCAAAATCATATATTGCACGTTGAATAACTCATTCCAGTTTACAAAATACGGCCATTTCAAAAACATCGGGTGGCCGAGACTCCAGTCGACCGCGGCGCACCGCAGGTGTACCAAAAATCGGTGGACCCTCGCTGCAAAAATTCTATAATTTTTGAATGATTTCAAAAAGTCATATCTCCCTCGTTATAACTCCCATTTAGGTGATTCAGAAGCCAGATTGAAGCTTGATAAGTCTACTTTCATATAAAAATAAGAGAAAATATAATAAAAATCTTAATATAGTTAAATATAGGTTATGTGACAACTGTCCAAAATTTAATCGTTCGAACAACTGCTACTTCGAGAATTTTTAGAATTTTTCTACAATACAAAATCTAATGAAATTTGGTAGAAATGAAGTAGACTTGATAATGAACTACTAGAAAAATAATTAAAATAATATACTAATTAAAAGTGCCAAAAGGGAGTGTAGAATTGCCCTAGGACCTTATTTTTTCGTAATTAGGGCATAATTTAGTTAAGTACTAAACTAAATAAGTGGTGGAATTAGCTTGAACTACTTTCTATACAAACTACAAGACCTAAAACCATTAAAATCACTAAATCAACATTACCTTAAGACCTAGGAGCATTCTCAAAACCCAGTTATTCTCGGGATCACATTGAAACTCCGTATCGGACCTGGACCGCGTGTCGAAAGTCCGACGACCCCGAAAACTATACAAAATAAATATCTTGAATAGTGATCTGAGACCTATCGCTTGCGGGTCAGTATTAGGCAAACAGACCGTCAGAATCTGACCCAAATACACCCTCGGATCAGGAAAAAGTTCATAAACATTTACATGTACTCGGAATCTCCGATCGAGATCCGCTGACCGTTTGAATTGAAACTGGTCGCCACGCGTGATCTGGGTATCCGACCAAACCAAAAATTTAATAGAACGTAGATCCAGTGTTAGTGAGCTTAAGTCCGACTTTTGGCTCAAGGAGGCCCGCCAGAAGTGCTCCGTTGAGACGGAACAGGTCCGCTTTGGACATAACCTAAGTATACTTTGTTCCCGAGTCTATTTCGGTGAGTTTTGAGACTATATAAGGACCTTAAACCCTCTCTCATGGTAGCCATATGAATTTGAGATTTGAGAGAGGGAAAAGAAAGAGAAAGTGTGGGAGTTGTGGGAAGATCTCCCCGCTGCTCTACCCTGTTGCTATCGGTGCTTAACCACCTCATTCTTGTCACTTTCCCGGCGATTCCGACGTCATTTCTAGGTAATAAACCCTAACCCTTACCTGTTTGGGGGATTTGATAGTTGTAGGTTATGAAATAGCTAACCTATTTCCTTCTCTAGGTTGCCTAGTTGCCGTATACGGAAGCTAGACAAACCTATCGATTCCGTTGCGATTCTACGACAAAGGTGCGGACTTTAGATGTATAGGTTATGGTTTTCAACGGTGTCAATGTCAGATAATGATAGATTCATGATCTGCATGCAATTGCACATGTACAAAGTGCTTTCTGTTTTCTGTTTCGATTAAAGATGTAGATTATGAAATTTTACATATTCTAGGTATTTGTAGAAAATACCGTATACGTATAAATTTTGGAAATGTGTTTGACATGATTAATTATTGTATGAATATATGATATATGGATAAAATACTAATTTGGCGAAAAGATTCGTCCAAATACATGTTCTACTAATATACACTATGTATGTAGAAATACTATATTGTAGAAAGTACCGTATACGTATGTATTTGGAGATGTGTTTGCCATGATTATTTGTTGTATAAATATATTATACATGCATAAATTACTAGTTTGGCGAAAGAGTTCGCCCTAATACATGTTTGCTAACATACACTATGTATGTTGGAATAGTGTATTCTAAGTGTTGTTGAAATGACTAAGTAAATATGGATTTATGATTTATGTTTGTCATGTGTATTGAATGTAAGAACATGATTGAAATGTACTAGTCAACCCCTTGACGAAAGGATTTGCCCTAAATCACGCCACGGTCAATACACTATATATGTTAAAGTGTGTAGTCCAAGTGTTGTGGAAATGACTGAATGAATATAGAACTTGGACCCATGCTTGCCATGACTATCCGTCGTGGGTGCACGCGTGTTATAATTGGGGTAACTCCCTAGTAGAAGGATTTGGCCTAATACCTATGTGATCAACATATGTCATGTATGTGATGTATGTAGTTCAAGTGTTTGTTGAAATGTCTGAATGAGTAGTAGTTAGTAAATTGTAACGTATAAGGGTGTTGAGATAGGATTCTCAATTACCTTAGAAACGTGTTTGATTCCCTCCATGTCGGTTGTTTACTTTAACCGCTTACCTGTGTAATATATGTGTTTGTATTCTTGTTTATATTATGCCTTATAACATGCTTTACAACATGCTTTATGATATGCTTGTTAATATGCTTGAATTAATTTGTGTATCATGCTTTACTCTACATGTTCTAAATATGGATTGATTGTGTTTGGGGCTATGATTATGGCCCAGGCAATCGGTAACGGGATTGAATTCGTGGCTGAGATTCATTTGCCACGTGGGATGTGTTCGACGAACTCGTGTCGTGCATTGCTTGTCGGCAGTGGTTAGGCCACACGAAGTTGTTTATGCACTTCATGTCGTGCAGCTCAACGGGCGATCGTGCTAGTCGAGCTCGTCAAGTAACCCGATCTGCCTTATGCATGTTCACCCTGTTTGGACGCTACTGCTTGAACCTAGGGTACTAAACTTACCAGTGGCAATCCCGTTAACCATGGTACCTCGATCCGCTAAGACTCATGAGCCGGACATGGTGGTATGGGACACCGTGGTCGAGCTGTCGGCCTACGCTGGGGCCACGTGTCTCCCCGTAGTGACCAGTGAGCAACCAGACTCGTGAGCCGATTATGGTGGTATGGGACACTATATTCGTTGCTGTCGGCCTACATTGATAAGGTGATGGGGGAGTGGGGCAACGATTCCGTGTAACAGCCCTGACAGCCCTTTGTAGTGACCTCAAGCATACTCTGAAATCGCAGTACACCTTAGGGTGTGCCGCGGTATATAGAGTATGAACTAGGCCTGTTTCTGTACAGTGATGAATCGTTAAAGAGGTGATGGGGGAGTGGTGTAACCTTTGTGCGTAACAGCCCTGGCAGCCTTTGCAGTGACCTAGAAAACACACCGTCGTCTGATATTAATTAACTAGGACTGATGACCCTAGAATGGATCATGTTTGGGAATGATACAAGGAAGGTACCTTAGTTTCCCAATACTGCTGTTTGAAATGGAATAATAATAACTGGGTAATCATTTTCATCATCGCACCGCATGTGCCTTGTAGATGTGGAGCACTGAGGGAGTTAAGCATTCGCGAACGTAAGATGATGTCGCATGAGGGTGGTTTGGCAAGGGCATACATCATCATGTCATTTCATACTTGCATTTAATAAGAGTAATTAAACTTGTTTGATTGTACTGCTTTATCATTACTGCTTGATTGAATTGATAACACGTTAACCTATGCTTTATTGTTCCACTGAGTTGATCACTCACTCCCACATTACGGGACGGTGTTTGCAACACCAACCAGATTTGTTGAGTTTCAGGTGTTGGCGATGCTTATGAAGCAGAGCCGAACTACTACTATGATGTTGAGGAGGAGTTCTCCTACATGAAATCTCTGACAGGTCTATGAAGACCTGGTATTGTATTGACGGGGCTACAGTATTTGGGATAGGAGACATTACACTTCCTCACATTTGGTATATTTTAGAACTATACTTGTAATTATTTAACCTGGTAATGTTATCACACTCTAGAGACTCATCATAGTTTATATATTTTATCTATCTATCACAGTCTTCCGCTTGCAAATTTAACTGTCTCTGGAGTATGATATGTTGTTTTGGCTTAATCTCACTCATGTTCAATGCACGAATACAGTCAACATTCAATCATCATTCATTTTGTTGCATAAGTGATGTTCTGGAACTCGGGAGTTGAGTTTATGCTCGACCCCCGATTTTCAGGGCGTTACAGTACTTGTGGCCCTGATCGAGCGACGATAGCTGTTGAATTGAAACTGGTCTGCCACGGTCGATCCGTAAATCTGATCGGACTGAAAACTTAACATGACCTAGATCCAATGTCAGGAAACTTTCCCTGGACCGTATACAAAAAAGAGGCCTCCGGATGAGTCTGTTGGACCGAAATAGCCAACTTTTGGGTATAACCTAAGTATACCATGGCCCTGGGGCCATTGAGGTCAGTTCTGGACCTATATAAAGACCTAAACCCACCCCTCTCTTATTCCATACGAATTTCAACCCTAGGAGAGAGAAGAGAGAAGAAAGAGAAGAGAAGAGAGAGAGAGAGACTGAGTGAGAGATTATTGTAGGGATTCATCCATGCCGCTCCACGTGCCGAATCACCGCTTCCGTGTCGCTATACCGGCGATTCCGATTCCGTTTTTAGGTAAGAAATCCAACCCTAACCTGTTCTAGTGATTCAAATAGAGCATATGGTGGAATAACTAACCTATTTCATGCTATAGGTTGTCGTTATGCCGTAGACAAAGACATAGCGTTCGAACTGAGTTTGTTACGTGTCTACGGCGAAAGGTGCAGACTATAAACGTTTAGGTTATGGTGTTCAAGGCTTTCAATGTCAGCGATGATTTATGTCTGACTTGATTTCTATCACATATGCTTAGATACGATGTTTTCCGCGTATCACACACACACACACACACACACACATATATATACTATGTTGATTATAATGCAATCCATGTGTTTGTTGAAATGTTTGAATGAATATGGAATTTGGATTTGTGCTTGCCATGACTATTAATTGTGAGTACATGATTGTTGTAGGTGTGACAACTCCTTTGTGAAAGGACTTGCCATAATATATGTTATAATCAATATATTACATGTATATTGATATGTGAAGTGTTTGATAAAATGCTTGAATGAGAACATGCTTGTTAAAATGTATTTGATGAGGGTGTTGAGATAGGATTCTCAATTCCCTCATCTATAGTTACAGTTTCCTTTATGTAACTTATCTTACTACTATGTGATTTATGGATGAAATGTCTATGTATGTTAACATGTATACTATGTGTTTGTTAAAATGCTCAAATGAGATTTATATTTGGATTGGTTGTCACATGCTGTCTTTGACTATCACATGTGAATGCTATTGTTTTGGAGTGTGATTGGGGCTACCATGTAGTCCAGGCAATCGACAATGGTTTACGATCGGTGGCTGAACTGTTTTATCCACGTCGGATAAGTTCGATGAATTCGAGTCGTACGGTGATTATCAACAGTGGTTAGGCCACGCGGAATGCTCACGCACTCCATGTCGATTAATTCAACATGCGCTCGTACCAATCGAGCTTGTCAAGTAACCCGATTGGCCTAGTGTATGTTCACCATGTATGAACGCTACTACTTGAATATAAGGTACCAACTTACCAATGTGAGCCCGTTTAAACTTGGTATCTTGATCCGCTAAGACTCATGAGCCGGGCATGGTGGTATGGGACACCGTTGTCGAGTTGTCGGCCTACGCTGGGTTGACGAGCCTCCTCGTAGTGACCAGTAAGCAAACCAAACTCATGAGCTGAAAATGGTGGTATGGGACACTGTAATCGAGCTGTTGGCCTACGATTAGGTGACGAGCCACTCGTAGTGACCTTGAGTATACACTAGGACTACGCTGAGGTGACGAGCATTTTCGTAGTTACTTCGAGTATAAACTATGCCTGCACTGATGGTGACGAGCCTCCCCATAGCAACCTAGAACTGCTATCGTATGCGATCAACTAGGATTGATGACCGCAAATGGATCATCGTTTGGGTAAATGATATAAGGGGAGGTACCTTAACTTTCCGAATCTGCTGCGTGAATAAACCTAATTAAATATTGACTAACATGATCATACACCGCATTGCATGTGCTTTGGCAAGGAAGCGCACGTTTAGGGAGTTTACCATGCGCGACCGTGAGATGATGTCGTTGAGGGAGTGCAGGCGAGGGTATGCATCATTACAACATATCACTCCTACATTAACAAGAGTACTTAGGATATAATTGTTGTACTGCATTATCATTACTGCTTGACTGAATTGATAACATGTTAACCTTTGTCTTATAGCTCCATTGAGTTTATCACTCACTCCCACTCTGGGACGGTGTTTTAAAACACGAACTAGAATCTGTTGTAGTTGCAGGTGACGTCGAGGCTTACGAGATGGAGCCTGACTTTTATGATGATGAGGAGGAGTTCTCTTATATGCAACTCTCGGGCGGGTCTATGTAGACCTGAAGCTGCACCACCAGGGCTACAGGGATATGGGCTAGATGACATTACATTTGATCATTTTGTAAATTTTGGTATAGTACATGTAACTATTTGACCTGGTATCATGTTCATACTTTAGGGACTTACAATCACTTATATGCTTATATGTACTTATCACCGTCTTTCGCTTGCGTAATTTAACTGTCTTTGGAGTATGATATGCTGATTTGGTATAATCCCACTCATGTTTAATGCACTAATACGGACAACATTTAATCATCATTATCTATGTTGCATAAGTGATGTGTTGGAACTCGGGAGTTGGGCTCCTGCTCGACCCCCAATTTTCAGGGCGTTACAAGTGGCAATACACTACCCAACACAATAGAGAATAAAAAGAGAAATAACTGGTAGAAGAGGCCACTGAAGTCCAGAGTTGGGTTGGGATCTGGGATATCCGACAATTCCTTTTGTAAATAAAAAAATAATAAATAAATAATATAAAAAACATTAAAAAAAAATTTGGTGTCTGATCTCCTATTTTCCTTCTTAAATCTTAGTCCATTGCATTCTACTCATGTAATAACCCTAATTCTTGTATCGATTTATACACTCTTGCGCTCACTTAAACCCTACAATATATGGAACTTAATAAACACTTAAACATACCATTAGTTAGGAGGAGTATTGTAACACCCTGGATTTTTGCTAGCTGGAAATTAGATGTCCTTGGGCAGTACCTTTGATTTATTGACTTTAGTGCATGTCCATGTGTGTATTTGCACGTGTTTGGGACCAAAAAGATTGACCTTGGATCCACAAAAATCGTCCGACTGAGTGAAATTTGAGAATTTTGAAGAATATAGACAGTAAGGTTCAGTTGTACCGAGCAAACTGAGGCAACTGGGGCAGAACTGCTCGGTTGCACCGAGTAAACATCGAGCAATTGAGCAAATTTGGACAGCAGGGTTCAGTTGCACCGAGTGGGACTCGGTGCAACCAAGTAACTCTGTTCAATAATATTCTGCACGTTCCGATTTTGACAGTTTCAATGTACTAACTTCAAAAAGTCATATCTATTTTTCTACAACTCCGATTGAGGTGATATAAAAACCAGATTGAATCTTGATGAGTCTACTTTTATATATATATATATATATATATATATATATATATATATATATATATATATATATATATATATAAACCTAAAGGAGGTTAATTTAGAACTTTTTGGAAACTATACCAAAATCATTAGTTTCAGGCAACTAGTACTGCTAGAATTTTTAGAATTTTTCTATAACTCGAAATGTAATTTTGGTAGAACTAAAGTAGACTTGATGATGAACTCTATAAAAATAATATAGTAATTAAAAGTACCAAAATTAGTATATGAAATAGATCTATTGAAACTGACAATTTCTGCAACTACACATTGCCGATGAACTGCGCATATCTTTTTCATCTTAGAATTTTTGTATTTGATGTCTTCTTAGGAATTGCTTCTAATCATCCTATTTAATTAAATTAATATTTTAAATTCTTTTAGTATATTTTACCAATTTGGATAGCTTTGACTATAGTCGAATTATTGTCCTTGATTAAGGTGATTAGAGCCGAGTTACCATTTCCACTAATTGCGAGTAGGCCATACTATGAATTTAGCTAATCCAAACCCCAATCATCGTGCATGAGAAATTTCGCTACCCAATTCATCTCGAAAATGCACAGATTCACCGGATTAGATATAAATCACACGTTAGTCACCCGCTACACTCGAAACTATAGAATAACAACTGTCTTACCGGGCTTGATGTCCCTCGCAGATGTCGATTTAGGATAGTGTCTAGAATCACTCAACTTGAGCCAAAGGTCGAGTGCTTGGGATACATGAATGCCCTAAGCAGAAACCTAAAATTTAAGTGAATTAGGCTCTCTGCTCTTTCGCAAAGTTGTGGCTTTCGAATCGTTAGATTGTAACCAAATTTAAGGAAACAACTTAGATTATTGTCCTACACAAATCCGTATAGTCGCAAACCCGATTGGCGCTCGATGACCGTCGATCTAGGTTAGGGCCTTTCTGGTTGATCGGCATATTCGATCATCAAATGGTTGTGTCCAAACATAGATCGCCTAGTGGGACACCTATCAAATGGCTTAAATTGACCTGTACACCTCTTGGTGAGTCCCATTGGTTAAAAACAACCCCTTCGGGGTTAATATAATGAATAAAGATCCATTAGGTCCATTTTCATCTATTTTGGCTATATAAAATAACCTCATTTACACAGCCCCTTCTCCCATACGAATTTTTCCAAAGGTAAGCAGACAGAGAAAGAGAAGAGGAGAGAAATGAGAGAAATTGTGGGGCCTGGTGCTAGATCACACCATCCAATCCCCGTGCTCGCCATATTCGTGTAAGACACCATCTCTATGCCCGATCTCATGTCTTCCACGGATGAAATTCGAAGATTTTGGGTTGGATTCTCCACTCCCTTTCTAGGTAAGAGGTTTCCCTACATGTCTTTCTATCTCTTTCTTTCATTTCTTTCATTTTGAGCCATTAGGGTTAGAAACCTCATTTTTGTTTATGTCGATTCTCGCAAACCCTAATTTATGGTTGAGTATGTTAGGGTTTTAAGTCACAATTAACGATTGGAGCGGTCCATACTCTAATGGGAGCTGTAATCAAGCTCAACACCGTTAGGATTTCGGTTGTGCTCCGATTCCGGGTCTCGATTCATCAAACCAAGTTGAGAGATCATTCCAATCGAGTTAGTTAAGTCATAATTCATTGTTAAATATTTAATTAGGACTAAATCTATGTCATTAATAATAGTCTTATACTTTAATTTAGGTTTGGAGCGTTTTCCCCAAATTCTCCACGCTAGGGTCGCATCCGAGTCAAAGATTTTTACTTTAAGGTGAAGATCTACCCCTAAGCTTCTAATTGGTATTTTAGAATAATTAAATACATTTATTTGTTATTTGATTGATAACATACTCGATGAAATGCTTGAATGACATGAAACTCTTAATATTATAAAATTCTTAGATGTTGAATGCTTAGAAATACTAGGATGATTGAATTGTGTTGTTACGGTAGATCGATCTTCGCAAATTATCTAATATGTGAATTGCTCACTTTAGGGAGGCTATCCCAGGCTTATACGGCCAACTGGAGTTGAACACGGACGATTGACAGTAGTTGGAGCTACGCAGTATGCTTTGCATCTAATGTCGGTTTGCATAGGGTCCTCCATAATCGATCGCATCAGTCTAATGCAAGATCGATCATTCTTGTGCTTGGTGATTATATAACATTCAATAGAATCTATGACACCACCGTTACCATTGATTTAGTATACTCATAACTATTAGTGCGTTACGATCCCCAAAGACTCATGAGCCGATCATGGTGGTATGGGACATCGTGTTCGAGCTGTCGGCCTATGCTGGGGTGATGAGCCTCCCTATAGTGACCATTGAACACTAATAGAGGTGATAGAATGTTGTTCGAATGGCCCCCATCAAATTAACTAGCCGATGGTTTCATGCCAGAGTACCATTCGAAAGACCGGGCATGAGCGGAATTGGGTGACGAGACCTTTCCTTTATATTGATTTAGTTTTGAGTGACAAGCCTGCACCTTTGAATTGATGGTTAATTTATACTCGGTATTGAGTGACGACCCGTGCCCCTTTGATGCCTTAATATGGATCAAGGGACACTGGTGAGGAGCTGACACATGCCGTAATGAGCCACGTGATCCGGATAATGACTCATGATATAATGGCGTATCCTAGCTTCGCCAACCTGCTATATGAACCGGGACTAGTAATCACTTGGCTAATCATGCATACCCTATGATAGGTTACGATTTAGCGTTGAAGTCGCTTGTGAGGGAGTGTTAGCATTTGCAAAATAGGCATGGAAGTCACTTGTAAGGGAGTTGTGGTGTCACGCCCCAGACTCGGTAACCGGAATCACAAGGAACCCGATGGGCGGTTCTGGCCGTAACAGCCTCCATAGTACCCCATTCTCGGCTCCTGAGGCAGGTTCCGATCCTCGGATCCTATAAGGAGGATTTTTCATAACAATATAATCATTACCAATACGAGCATACCTAAGATTACAGCAAGAACATCTGAGGATAACAAAGGCACACATCACAAAATCCACTATAAATTTGAACTTTTACAATCATCCATAAGGTCCAAAAGGACATACATGAGACAAAAAGGAAAGGAGAGAAAGGTCGGCAACACTGGAGTCCTCAAATGCTCAGTTCTACTCCACGCTCCGCTGCTACGACGCCTGCTTAGAATCTCCTGCACGCATCAATCATGCATAAGCTTATAGAAGCTCAGAGGGTGGTGTAGGTGTATGACAAAGGTGCAGAGAAGAATAATAGGAGGTGCAAGATGGGAAACATGCTCAATGAGGATATAACCAGCCTTACTAAGGCTTATAATGAATACGATGCAATGAATACTGGATGCCATACCAAGGCAGTACATGAAGGGGCTTACACAGCCAATGCTAATGCAATGCAAGTAATGTCAGTGCTCATATCCAAACCATAAGTCAAGTACATTTTCAATTATAAGGAAATCATCGGGGTTCATTACACTGCTGAATGACTGCCGCTCTACAGACCCCGCATAGTCAAACGAGCGTTAGAGACCTCACTACCCGTCTGTGGACAGCCAATCACCAGCAAGGCCTGACGGTAGCGAGCCCATTCACGAGCTGGTCAGACTCAGCCTAGCAATGCCCCCTACACCAGGGAGGTAAGGCCACACCTCTATCTAACCGACTACACGACAGTGAGAGTCACGGCCTAACAGTATAAGGCCCTCATGCGCTCATATATTTCATCCAGTCACGGCGTTGGAGCAGATCCTAGGTACCATGGAAGTTTTAGAAATTTCACCCATGGGCATCCTATGCTCAACTAATATTTCCAGTGTCCATACATACGGCCATCCACGAATATTCCTTTGGAGGCAAGGCCCTGATGAAGCAAGGGCGGATACCCACATGCTATGCAAATGCCAGATGCATGAATCACACAATCATTCATGCATTCATCTTAAGCATCCATCATGCTCCAGAGGGAAAAACTCTACCCCTCAAGGAGATACCAACATACCCTACACAATGGCACAACCATAACCAATCATACCTCAACCAAGCATGCATATGATGCGTATGGGAGTGGGTCATGAAGATGAATAGGGATGCTAATGAGGTGAAGATGAACTCTCTACCTAACCATGAAAGGTCTAGGTACTTAACCAATTTCCTCATAAGGAATACAACCTCTAGTGGGGGCCCATTTACCTGGGGTAGCCCACGAGACTAAGGAGAACAATGATATGGACCTAAATAGATGAGACGGGCCTAGTAAGGGTATATGGTGGGCCTTTAACCACCCATAGAAGCCCATGGGCCTACCTTAGGGCCACCAATGTGGGCATCCAACCACAATTGGTCCCCAAGAGGTAGCCCATCTCTAATTGATTATGGATCAAGGTCCAAGGCCCACACAACATTAGAAATAAGAAATGGGCAGCCATAATCATACCACGTACACTCATGCTGGGCTTCAGAAAGGCGGCCCAAGGCCTATCCAAAATATGGGTCCAAAGAAAACACACATAGCCCAACCCATACATACCACTATGGGCCCATAGGGGAAGGGTTAGGGCCCAACATAAAGGCCACTAATCCCATATATTGTGGTGGCCGAATGGGCAACCCATTACTCAAACCACATAGGCAAATGTCATGCTCTTACTCAAGCAAGGTTGGGCCTACAAGCCGGCCCAAGTATAAAGTTGATTTGGTGGGCAACCAAAGGCCCATCTACTTGTGTAACCTGGCCCACTAGCCCAACACAATAGTATGGTAAAAGAAAATGGCCCAAGAGTATTCTAAAATATAAGGGAGCAATAAATGCCTAATTTCTTCAATATGGCGGGCCCCATAATCATGGCCACAATGGACCCTAGAACATCAGGGATGGGTCCCCAACTAATCATACACAAAGCCCAATGGGCTGGGGCCCAAAAGTTCTGAAATAACAAAGGGGACAATAATGTACAGGAAATTTCTGCAATGCATGTTGTTGTCCTAAATTTGGGCACTCCATTAGAGTGGGTCTAGAGCCTCTAAAACTCTTGGAATTAAGGACCAAGGTCCCTCATCATGCATACAATAAGAGAAAACCCAAAAAGGTGGCCCACCATTAGAGGAAATATTTTTGAATTATGGTTTTTATTAAGGCATATTGCTGGACTGCACAACAGAAAAATCTGGCAGTCCAACCATCTTGGACCATTTTTTTGGATTCCAAATGGGGTCAGTTGGGGCTGAAATTTTACAGAGTGATAATTTCATAGGTGGGCCACACTCCCACAAAATTTTAGAATTTTTGGATATTCCTAAGTATTTTAAGTAATTTAAACAAAACAATCTGTCCAAAAAAATTAGACAGACCTGGACGTCCGAACGTGGTGGGCCAATCTGGCCCTCGCCACGGTATGTACAAGGGTCCATTGGCCCTGAAATTTAGTAGATAAGTCCTACCATGAGTGAAACATAACTCCACAAAATTGTAAAATTTTTAGACATCTAAAAATATTTTAATTTATTTAAAGAAATCAATCTATCCTGAAAATCGCACTGATATGGACACCATATAGTAATGGGCCGGTCTAGCCACCACCATAGTGTGTACAGGTGTCCATTGGCTCAAAACTTTTGTAGATGGATCCTACCATGAGTGGTACACCTCCCTGTAAATTTTCATAATTTTTAAACACACAAAAATATTTTAATAAACTTCGGAATTCCAACCTATCCAGGGTGGAATGTTGCTGGAACAGTGCAGAAAATTGAGACTGTCCACCTCACTTGGACCACACCTTTGGGACCCTAATGAAGGTCATATGGGGCGAAAATTTAGGGGACATCAAGATGAGATTCCCACCTTTCAGAAAAGTATATTTGATGGGTACAAAAGGTCCCCCAATCAGTCCCAAATTCAAGCCCAAAGTCCAACAAAAATCTATCCAGAAAATTTCTAGGCAGCAACATGCACATGAAATAAAATGAGCATAGGAACCAAAATAAGAGGAAATCACCCTATGAAATTTGATTTGTGGTCCACCTCAGTGGGCCCCACAAATATCCAGAACTAATCCATACCATAAAATCCATTGCATGTGTCCAAAAGGAGTAAATGGGGCACCTATGTTCATAGAGTGGACAGACATGGGCTTCCACTCTCTTTAGATTGTTTGGATACTTCCACGCCACAAGGTGGGCCACACACATCTGAGAATAATAGATCAACAAAAGAATAGAAAGAATCAGCCACAAAGGAAGGGGTTCTGCCACATTGAGGCCCTTCCCTTCATCACAAACCACACATATCACTATATTGATGGGATTACAAGATCTACCCATGCATGCATCTTCTAATCAAAATCCAATGGTGGAGATGCCATCTCCACCAAGGATCAAGGGTCTAGATGACCCACAAACCTATAAATTAAAGGAAAATCTCATGATGGGGTCCATGGAGAATGGCCCCATCATGGCAATCATGCATGCATAAAGTGGGTTGTTAGCCACACTCATAGAGTCATATAGGACCTCCATCATTGATTGGTGGGTCCTACACACTCCCAATCAAATGAAAAAAGTTCATGCAAGAGGAAAGGAAAGAGACTAATCCCATGAATCACCCACCTTGAATCTTCAAGATTCTCCTATCTCCAAGCTCTTTAAGCTTCAAGGGTTATAAATCTATGGTTGAGATCATGTTCCAAGGGCTAGATGATGAGGGATTAGAGGGAGAAGGGGCTGGAGAAGAGAAGGAGATGGAAGGGAAGTTACTGAAAATTCCAGCAATTGAGGGAAATGAGAGGGAGGGAGAGAATAAAGAGAGAGAAAGAGAGACCATGATAGGTTTGTAAGAGAATCCATCATTACCATAAGGAGGAGTTTACAAAGTTGTAGGTTAGACTAGGCCTCTTGGTGGTGTTTGTGGTTGGTGGTGTTGGTTCCATGCAATTGTGTAGTGTGTGGGTAGTGTACCTTAGAACTTGTGCCAAGGGTGATGGTGGTCCACATGCATTCCACTTAAGTGGGCCACATGATCAATGGTCATATAATGAAATGTACACAACTTTTGATCTACATATCGAATTTATGCGCGAGACGCGGCGACGATGCGTTCGCAATGACATAGGTCTCGGGTCAATCAGAGTCGGGTCTATATGACCGAACTCAAGGATGACCGCAAACACTATCCAAGGGTCGTGGGTCGCTGGGATTCGACCGGTAGGACACGAGACCATGATGAACAAGATGCATACTCACACAAACACATGCACACATGCGAACTCATGTCGGATCTCACAACTAAATTGTGAAGAGCATGCATCGTTTCATCATAACATTAATATACTTACCAACTAGATTAAGAAATTGTTTGTTTTCTATGCCATTATTACTTGCACTGGTTGTGTTGATAACATGTATAACTACTTAGTATCTGTGCGTTAAATGTAACATGCTTAAGTGTATTGTATGTATGAATATGTATTTGTTATGAACCTGCTAATCACTAAAATGTCCCAAGTAACAATCTTGGAGATATTTCTTCACTATATTGGCGTTTGATGCCTCCTATTTGACATATGCAGATAACTCAGGAATAGGACTAGTCGTTGGTGTGCTCGGGGTGAGTAAATCCCTAGCTTCTTCCTGCTTGGTAGTTGTTCGTTTGTTCTTATTGTAATTGTTGTGATTTGTATAATTCTCACATGGGTGGTTGCCACTTTTGGAACTATAACTTTTAAGTGTTAGCACTATATTGTTGGATCTTACTATCTCCACCTCGTTTTGGTTCTGCTAAATTGAAATTCGTTACTTTGATTTTATTTTTTTATGTGTGAAATAATTGTGAATTTGAATCAGGACACATATGAATTTTATTAAGTTAACACCCGGAAACTTAAGATCAGAGTCTATGTACTCGGGTGCTGATTTTCAGGGTGTTACAAGTATCCTCACCCATCCACACGTTGAGTGTGTTTGAATTTTGAGGACAAAATTCTTACAAGAGGAGTAGAATGTAATCACCCGAGATTTTGGTACGCATGCATATATGTGTATACATGCACACTTGCATTCATCTAAGTATTCATGCATATTCATTCAATTTATTCACACATTCATGCATACACGCATCCATAAAGTGTGTAAGTTATGACTATTGATATCCATGATTGATTTATTTAGTGTGTATCATTAATTGATAATTATATGGTTTTGGTGTATACATATACATATGTATACGTGCACTCTCTTTACTCATACACCTAAGATCAACCGTTCATTCATTAACCAGCTCAAATCTAGCCGTTGAACATACAAAAAACCTAATCATTCATACGTCGTGCAGGGTATGCGGTCACCCACTCATCCATCCATTTTCATGGTTGTATTTTAATCATCTAAGCCGTTTATCCAACGATCCATCAATTTGATCAACTAAAAACCCATCTTGCACTTATCTGAGTATGAAAGTAACCATACATTAACCTGTTTAAAGGATTTGGCTTTTAATTATTTGATTATTTTGCATATATCTTATCATCCAACTGTACATCATACATGTATCTGACAATTGGGACACTCGTAAATCAAATAAAAATCATTATGATGATTCTTACATTTCTTCGGATAAATTTACTGAAGTACTTCTTACATTAGAATATGATTTAACAAGTTTTAGAGGTCCACAAGCCATATACGTATTTTGATGGCAAACTTGTAATTTTTAAAAGAGGAGAAAGCCATACATGTATCCATACATACAACCGTAAATCGGACCCCCATATCTCACAACCGAGTAACACATTCATAAAATTAACTATACATCTACCTCTCTTCTCATTGAGGTACCACATTGTTCACTTAAATCTTATTTTCAATGCATCCTAATCATCCATCCATATATGGTATAACTCTCTAATGCAACACATATTAAAAATTTAAGTTTTAACTTTTTAGAGAGTTAATAGCATGTATTAAATATTATTATTTTTTATTAATATATATTAATTAGTAATTAAGTTATGATCACGAGAATGTTGGATTTAGGAACAAAAGGCGTGTGACTATCATCAGAGGTCACTAATCTAGACCATCCATCACAATGACCAACCCAACCATTTCAAATCATCTAAGTTTTATTACAAGATCAGCCGACCGGGTTAACTTAAACCAAAAGAATGAAACTGTTAAATTCATACACAATATCAGCACCGTCCATAGAACTCCTCAACTTGCCATCTGCTACCCAAATTCATCCATCCATTCGTTCCGTCAACCTACCCACCTGATCAGCCATCCATTGTACATTAATGATTTTACATGCATGCCCATGTATACACTATTCACACATGAGCATCATGCACATGCACAACCATGCACAACATACTCACTTCATATACACACATGATGCATTTTTGTGATAAAGGAAATTGAAATATGGTGGGTGTTTCACTTACACAAGATACCATTTAAAGAAAAATTTTTATTTTTTTCACTTGTGTGTATTACTTATGGTGGGACCCCTCTATTATAAATGTGGTTGTGGGTGCAGGCACGAGAAGTGAAAGTATGAGAAAAAGATAACAGAGAAAATTTTAAAAATTAAAATTAAAAAGGAGCAAAAAAGGAAGCTTCGTGAAGCTTTTGTCAAGGTGGGTGATCCATACTTGATATGAAAATTTATAATTATTTTATTTAAAATTATTATTTATCGTTATAGTCAATTGATTTTAAATTTGAAATTGTAGGAAAGTATTATTTATCATTGATATTTTATTCCTAGAATTTTATTTTATTTTTTTAAAAGGAGAAAAAAAAAAAAAAAATTTGCTCAATAAGATCAAAGTAAAATATAAGTTGGATTTCTAAGTCATTGAATTTAATGTAAAATAATTTTAAATTATTTGAATTATATAGGAATTAAATTCAAAATTATTCTGAATCCTACTTAAGTTATATTTTAAATTAATTCTGCTGACATAAATGTGTAAAGCGACTAAAGTTATAAATTTTAGATTTTTTATTTAAGACTAATTACAAATAATATATCAAAATAATTCATAGTAATTAAAAATAATTATATTTATCATATTAGGTAAATTTTAATAATAATTAAAGTCCAAACTTAATAATTTTAAATATCTTATTTAACTAAACATAATCAGGTAAAATTTCAGTTTAGAAATAGTGATGTATGATTAACTAATTTAAACTTATATTTACTTTAATATTGTTTAACTTAGTTTGATTAATAGAAATTTAATTAGATTATGAACTTTAGAGTTTGATTATGAATTTTAGGAATTATATAATTAATTTTGATTAGGAAAATTTAAATTTTGAAATTAATTTTAAATAAAAAATAGATTATTACTTATTCTAATTTTATAAATTGAAATTTAATCAATCAAATTTTAAATATTGAAAATTAGTAATTAGTATAGATTTTCAATCTATGTAATTACCTAATTGTAATAGATGGAAGTGTACTAATAGAGGATATTGAATTAAGATTTATTGATATCTCTTTTAATTCAACTATTAGGGTTTTGAATAAGTAGAAAAAGAATCTTATTAATATGTTTAATTAATATTTTTCCTTAATTTATTAGAAGGAAGTAAAGAATTATTATAAAATAATCAGATTTTATTCATATATTGCTAAATTAATTAAATTAGAATTATTAAATCTAAATCATACATTAATTTATTTGAATTTGGGATTTAACATGAGTTACTTTTACGAGTTCCTATGCTTTACTTATTTACAAATTGATAAAGAAATTTTAATTCAAATTTAAATAAAATTTTAATTTTGATAAATTAATTATTAAGCTATATTAAAAATTAATTTTGAATTTATAATCGAGAATTTTCATTATTTAATTACGACAATTATTGATTTAATAGCTATCGAATCTTACAACGACTTATATGCATAATTTGATAATAACGAAGAATACGTGATGTAATGCTATGTAGTTTGTAATTAACATGCAGTAAGTTAGATATTTGATAATTTTAATTTGAATGGATGGTGGTTACTTATATCGTGTGCATATTTAATTTTAATTAAGAATGAATGTTGGAATACGAGGGTACGTTGCCCTGCGGATGTCCTTAAAAGGCATAAGCAAGTAGGGTGATTGTGTCTCTTGGGTGAAAGCCCCTAAAGTCAGCAAGTAGGTGTAACATCCCGGATTTATGCCAACCTGGGATTAGACATCCTTAGGCATTGGGTCAATCTTAACACCTGATTAATTTTTCAAACGCTCAATTCAAAGCCTCAAATCCCGTCTTAAACCATTTTCCTTCACAAATCTCACCTTTCACCACCTTGTTCCCTAAATTTTCCAAGTACTTTCACATTAGACACTATCTTAAAGTTTAGGTAATGAAGAACAATACTTAATCTAAACATTACTGCAAAGGACTAAGTACCACCTCGACCAGAAATCACTTAGGATGAAATCCTTTAGAATTAGGCGAAGATGACCTAGTGTTATACCAGATTAGCTACAAAATCCGCTTACTCCGCTTTAAATACGATCTGCAAGACCCAAAACTTGCAAAATCAGTGACTCTAGGTTACCCTAAAGTTTATAACCAAACTCATTTCCCGGCTGCTCTCGGGAATGAAATGAAACTTCGTATTAGGTTTAGACCGCACATCAGAAGTCCGATTCAAACAAAGTTAAGGAACTAGGACCGCCCCACTGGGCTTGACAACCACCTCAAAAATCAGGTCCAGCTGATGTTCCACGGCCATTCGCTTGAGTCCGGAGGGGAGAGGGGGTGTGAAAATCACTCTTTCCTTACAAAATAATATCTGGAATAGTGATCTGGCACCATTCGCTTGCGGATCAGTATTAAGCAACCAGACCGTCAGAATCAGATCAAATTACACCCTTGGATCAGGAAAAATTTCAGAAACATTTACATGTACTTGGAATTTCGGATCGTGGCCCACTGACCGTTGAACTGAAAGTGGTCCGCCACGTGCGATCTGGGAATCCGATCGAGTCGAAAATGTAATCCCACATAGATCCATGTGTGGTGAGCTTAAGTCTGACGTTTGGCTCAAGGAGGGCCACCAAACCTCTCTTTTGAAAAGTGACGAAATACTATATTAGCAGTAAGTTTTTGAGACTATATAAGGACCTTAAACCCTCTCTCATCGCAGCCATACGAATTTGGGATTTGAGAGAGGGAAAAGAGAGAGAAAGTGAGGGAGAAGTGGGAGGATCTCCCTACTATTGTTCCCGGCCACCACACGGGCTGCACCATCTCTTTCTTGACGCTTTTTCCGGCGTTTTCGGCATCGTTTCTAGGTAAGAAACCCTAATCCTAATCTGTTTTGGGGTTTAGACTGTTGTAGGTTGTGAAATAGCTAACCTATTTCGTTCTATAGGTTGTCAAACTGCCGAATACGGAAGCTTAGCAAACCTATCGATTCCGTTGCGATTCTACGACAAAAGGTGCGGACTTTAGGTGTATAGGTTATGGTTTTCAATGCTTTCAATGTCAGATAATGATAGATTCATGATCTGCATGCAATTGCACATGTACAAAGTGTTGTCTGTTTTCCGTTTCGATTAAAGATGAAAAATATGGAATTCTACATATTCTAGGTATTTGTAGAAAATACCGTATACGTATAAATTTTGGAAATGTGTTTGACATGATTAATTGTTGTATGAATATATGATATATGGATAAAATACTAATTTGGCGAAAGGATTCGTCCAAATATATGTTCTACTAATATACACATGTATGTAGAAATACTGTATCGTAGAAAGTACCATATACGTATGTATTTGGAGATGAGTTTGCCATGATTATTCGTTGTATAAATATATTATACATGCGTAAATTACTAGTTTGGCGAAAGAGTTCGCCCTAATACATGTTTGCTAACATACACTATGTATGTTGGAATAGTGTATCCTAAGTGTTTGTTGAAATGACTAAGTAAATATGGATTTATGATTTATGTTTGTCATGTGTATTGAATGTAAGAACATGATTGAAATGTACTAGTCAACCCCTTGACGAAAGGATTTGCCCTAAATCACACCACAGTCAATACACTACATATGTTAAAGTGTGTAGTCCAAGTGTTTGTGGAAATGACTGAATGAATGTAGAACTTGGACCCATGCTTGCCATGACTATCTGTCGTGGGTGTACGCGTGTTATGATTGGGGCAACTCCCTAGTAAAAGGATTTGGCCTAATGCCTATGTGATCGACATATGTCATGTATGTTGATGTATGTTTGTTTAAGTGTTTCTTGAAATGTCTGAATGTGTAGTAGTTAGCAAATTGCAATGTATAAGGGTGTTGAGATATGATTCTCAACCTCGTTTAACTATGTGTATGATCTCCTTTAATAGTTGTGTGATTAGGAATTGAACATGTACAAACTCATGCTTGTGTTGTGATTCATAACATGCTCAACTGCTCTATGATTTTAACTATGTAATGCATATGTTTAAATTTATATTTACGTTGTATGATCCGTCATGGGTGATGGAGGAGTGGAGCAACGAGTGCGTGCAACAGCCCTGGCAGCCCTAAACGGATAATACCAGACTTTGATTGTATGATTTGAATCCTGATCCATTACTGCTTTATCTATCTACAATTGATTGTGTTTGGGGCTATGATTATGGCCCAGGCAATCGGTAACGGGATTGAATTCGTGGCTGAGATTCATTTGCCACGTGGGATGTGTTCGACGAACTCGAGTCGTGCGTTGCCTGTCGGCAGTGGCTAGGCCACACGAAGTTGTTTATGCACTTCATGTCGTGCAGCTCAACGAGCGATCGTGCTAGTCGAGCTCGTCAAGTAACCCAATCTGCCTTATGTATGTTCACCCTGTTTGGACGCTACTGCTTGAACCTAGGGTACCAAACTTACCAGTGAAACCCCTTTTAACCATGGTACCTCGATCCGCTAAGACGCATGAGCCGGGCATGGTGGTATGAGACACCGTGGTCAAGCTGTCGGCCTACGCTGGGGCCATGTGCCTCCCCGTAGTGACCATTGCGCAACCAGACTCGTGAGCCGAATATGGTGGTATGGGACACTGTATTCGAGCTGTCGATACTTACGGCGAGAGCCGAGTACGGTGAGACCTGTGCTCGTGTTGACGGGCGACGAGTCCTCCGTAGTATCTTCGAGTATACTCCAAGGGTCTGTGATTGGCGACGAGTCTTTCACAGCAACTAGAGTATGAGTTGAGCCGAGTACGGTGAGACCTGTACTCGAGCTGACGGCTAGTGATTGAGCCGAGTACGGTGAGACCTGTACTCGAGCTGACGGTCAGCAATTGAGCCGCATACGGTGAGATCTGTATCCGCGCTGACAGGTGACGAGCCCTTTGCGATGCCTTCGCTATGCCTCTCAAACCATAATATCGTATGAGATTAACTAGGATTGACGACCCTAGAATGGATCATGTTTGGGAATGATACAAGGGAGGTACCTTAGTTTCCCAATACTGCTGTTTGAAATGGACTAATAATAATTCGGTAATCATGATCATCATCGCACCGCATGTGCTTAGTAGATGTGGCGCACTGAGGGAGTTAAGCATTCGCGAACGTAAGATGATGTCGCATGAGGGTGGTTTGGCAAGGGCATACAGCATCATGTCATTTCATTCTCGCACTTAATAAGAGTAGTTAGAATTGTTTGATTTGTACTGCTTTATCATTACTGCTTGATTGAATTGATAACATGTTAACCTATGCTTTATTATTCCACTGAGTTGATCACTCACTCCCACGTTACGGGACGGTGTTGTATACACCAACCAGATTTGTTGAGTTTCAGGTGATGGCGATGCTTGTGAAGCAGAGCCGGACTACTTCTATGATGATAGGAGGAGTTCTCCTATCTGTATCTCTCTGGCAGGTCAATGAAGACCAGATATTGTATTGACGAGGCTATGGTACTTGGGATAGGAGACATTACACTTCCTCACATTTGGTATATTTTAGAACTGTACTTGTAATTATTTAACCTGGTAATGTTATCACACTCTGGAGACTCATCATAGTTTATATATTTTATCTATCTATCATAGTCTTCCGCTTGCAAATTTAACTGCCTCTAGAGTATGATATGCTGTTTTGGCTTAATCTCACTCATGTTCAATGCACGAATACAGTCAACATTCAATCATCATTCATTTTGTTGCATAAGTGATGTTCTGGAACTCGGGAGTTGAGTTATGCTCGACCCCCGATTTTCAGGGCATTACAAGATGGTATCAGAGCATGATTTGGATTAAACCAGACCTGGGTTATGGTCACACGACGCACACTGACGCACTCTGACTTAGGAGGGAGCGACGGAACATAGAAACAGTCATAGGTATTCCGATTTCGCTAATCGGCGAAGTTCACTAAAGTCGAACGCCGAAATCAAGTCCGTATTCAACCATGGTCGCACGGGTCGACCTCAAAACATTCCTAGGTCGTCTATTAAAGAGTCTAGATTACAATCCACCTCACCCCAACCGTTGAAAATAGATAGGATACGAGATAAATGTGATGAGGATAACTACTCCGAATTCTCGGAGCTTCTCTGGACTCCTCATAGAGACTTCCCGAATCCATGAGGAAAGAAAGCAGACAATATAAATAAATTCTAATACATTTGAAATTGATTAATGAATGCTTAAAAATGAGTTCACAACCCTTTAAATAGGGATACCAAGTAATGGGAATGAAATCAGAAACAAACTACAACTAAAACTCCTAGAATTTGCGACTTACTATTAGGTCGTGATGTCTACTAGTGTGCAAGGTTCTCAGCCAAAAATAGTAAATGTCCTATTTGGCTTCACCAAACCGTCCTCCTAATTATTCCAGGCTCTTTTCACAATGAGTGTAACTCCTAAAGCTCGACCGATGAAGAGTAATTAAACTAAAACTACCATTTTTAGCAAAACCAAATTGAAACGGGGAAATGACCGTCAAACGGAGGATTTTCTTGCAATTCCGAGCTGTGCAACCTGACATAGCTGGGTTGGTTGGCTTCATTAGCTCGTTCTACCCCAAATTCATATATTTTACGTTAAATAACTCATTCCGGATTGCAAGTTACGTCCGATTATCCCGAAACTACCCGAAATGGAGCGAATCGGAGTCGGGGGCCTCCCCACTTAAATCCGATGGGACCCAGGGTCGAACCAGGGTGCATTTGGCACCTTGGGACCACAAAGAACACGGCCCCACCGCGGCGGCGCGGTTCCGGCCAAGGCGGACCGCGGCAGAGCCGCGGTTCCGGCGGAGGACCACGGTCCGGTGGCCCATCTGGGGTGGGTCCAAGGTTGGGGTTGGTCGGCCCGACCTCCCCTACCCCCTGGCACGTGCGGTTTTGGCAAATGATTGGGATTTTGGGGGCTGGAGCACCCCACTCTCTCATTTCACCCTTCCAAGCCCTCCAACTTGTTGTTTCTCTCTCCAATCTCCCTCTCAATCCTACATTCCACCTTTTTCGACCACCATACATCCTCCTCCAACGTTTACAACATAACCTATCCCCTACCCTCTCCATTCGCTCTCATTTGAGCACTTACATGCCTTATTTGGAGCTCAAATTCGGGTAAGCTCTCAACCCATCCCATCTACTCATTTTCCTCCTTCAATCCCTGTCCGTTGGGGCCTTTACAATCTTTGTTGAGGCTCAAACTCATGGAGGAACAAACCTCCAACCCTTACTTTCTCTCCCCTTCACTTTTCATTCACTTTCCATGGCCCTATTCGAATTGATTACGACCATTTTCTCGATTTCATGGGGTTTGGGTGCATCCCATGTTTTCCAACACCATATTTGGAGTGTAGGCAGTTAAACGTAAATTCCGGAATTTTCTTTCAAATTACACTTCGAAATTCCTCATCGTGGGATATGGAAATCCCATCTCACACTTTCCAACACATGGCTCATTTTCCAAAGCCTATACCATTAATTTTAATCCCCTCCCACCCTTCTACCAAACATGCCATTTCCAATCCCAAAGTAGAATTAGTAATGCAGTCCCATTTAATATAACTTAAGACTACTGGCCAAATAGTGTTGAAGTGATAAAGTCCCTTGGTATACATTAACCCACCACACTCTGATAGCTTAAGCTTTTAGAGTAAATAGTTGTTTGACAAATAGACCTTTGGGACTTGGACCTAGAGCAGTGCTCTTAGATTTCGACAGACCTGACCGTAGAGGAAATCCAACAAATTAATAATGTGAACCTTAGGATCTTCTTAGCTGGTGCGAGCATGTGTGAAATGCTCGCGCGTAGTTAAATTTGAGTTCCGGCTACCCAATTCCAATCAGACAACTTTGAACCTAGGCGATAAAACAATTTCTTTATTTAGAAAGGGTATAAAAGCATCTGGTGTATAAGCATAGACTTTAGATTACAACTAGTGAATTACCGCTGCTCATAAGTTGAGCCTAGACTGCTGATTAGACTAAGAAATGTAAACGACTAACAATGCTAAGATGATTAAGTGATAGACGTAGTTAGTTGGCTTGAATAGGTTGGAGCGAGACCCCGTTCAGTTGTTGAATCCCCTTAATACTTTAGGCTTCCTTAGTAACTCTTAGGGAGCTTGTTTGACGTAGAAACTATTCACGATTAGAGAAAACATATATATCCATTGGATTCAATGTTAGGTCCAATCAATACGTCCCTTAGAATTTCCTTCTCAAGGACTTAGTACAATCAGGAACACGGAGTAGAGAAACTACATACAAGCGAGGTATTCGCGGTTTGAATTGAATTCTCAATCCTGGTAGTTACCAATTAACCCTATGCTCTGATCAAGCAGAAGGTCGGGATCTACTAGGATTAAGAAATGATATGGCAACTTTCTATCTTCACGAGGCAGAAGGTCCATGTATCCGATTCTAACCCACAATACAACTTTCCTTCCGTGTTGGCTCGACCACTTACAACCAAAAGTTTATAACTTCATCTTTGGGAAGTGTAAGAATATATAGCCAATAGAGATTTTTCCTTTTAGGCCCAATGAATTACCCAAATGGGCAACAAATAGTTAGGAATTAGGTCCCAAGTCACGTGCCATGTCGGCATACATATTATGTTTATGACCGTAGAAAGATAGCATGCCTATTAAACTAGACATGATTAAATAGGATAAGTCTTAAACTACACCTTGTTCCGACATACGGATCAGGACATAGCTCTTGAGCCTTGAGGGTGAAAATAAAATTTTAAGGGGGGTAGAACATGATGAACCCGCTCTAGTTAGGTCACCTAATACACCTCTTTGACCTGGGTGGCGCAGTGAAAACATGGTGGACCCTACCCCACTGGCCCAGGATCGAAACGGTGCTCGTTAAATACGAACATTATAGAAGCCCTAGCCTGTCCTACTATGAGAAACCGTTTTAGGATGATTTAGCAAGATTTGATTTACCATTTCCTTTAACATAGATAATAACAATGACTCTCTTAGACTAAGACCTAAAGGGCAACCTTAGAAATAGACAATTTTAATCTTCCTGTTGTGGACTTTCCCTACGTTTCTAGAGTGATCAGACTGCGGAGTTACTGACATCTACAACTGCGAAGTTTTCGCGGCTTAACCCAATTCCCAATCCTGGGTGACTACCGATGGACTCTCTGCTGACGAGCGGACGACTAGGATCCACCAGGATTCGGAAGGGATACGATGAGCTTCCTACCCTAGCCCGGTAGATGATCGATGTATCGGGATCGAGCCCACTATTACCGTCTCTCCGTGTTAGTCAAGCAATGAAAACAGCTATCTTACTCTAAATTGTTGGGAATTGTCGTCGAGACTCTTAATAGGTAAAGAAGTAAATAGTAGCAAACCATCAGGGTATGAGAAATGGATAAAGAATTAAGTTTTAAGGGGGGTAGACTAAAATGAACCAGCTGGTATATACCCTACCACGCGTGGAAACTTGGAATCAATAAGTCTTAGGCGAATGAAATAATAGAAATCTTTCCTTATTACCCTTAGCCAATTTCAGGGACGAAATTTTGTTTTAAGGGGGGTAAATTGTAACATCCCGGATTTTTGCCAACCTGGGATTAGACATCCTTAGGCATTGGGTCAATCTTAACACCTGATTAACTTTTCAAACGCTCAATTCAAAGCCTCAAATCCCGTCTTAAACCATTTTCCTTCACAAATCTCACCTTTCACCACCTTGTTCCCTAAATTTTCTAAGTACTTTCACATTAGACACTATCTTAAAGTTTAGGTAATGAAGAACAATACTTAATCTAAACATTACTGCAAAGGACTAAGTACCACCTCGACCAGAAATCACTTAGGATGAAATCCTTTAGAATTAGGCGAGGATGACCTAGTGTTATACCAGATTAACTACGAAATCCGCTTACTCCGCTTTAAATACGATCTGCAAGACCCAAAACTTGCAAAATCAGTGACTCTAGGTTACCCTAAAGTTTAGAACCAAACTCATTTCTCGGCTGCTCTCGGGAATGAAATGAAACTTCGTATTAGGTTTAGACCGCACATCAGAAGTCCGATTCAAACAAAGTTAAGGAACTAGGACCGCCCCACTGGGCTTGACAACCACCTCGAAAATCAGGTCCAGCCGATGTTCCACGGCCATTTGCTTGAGTCGGGAGCGAGGGGGTGTGAAAATCACTCTTTCCTTTACAAAATAAATATCTGAAATAGTGATCTAGCACCATTCGCTTGCAGATCAGTATTAAGCAACCAGACCGTCAGAATCAGATCAAATTACACCCTCGGATCAGGAAAAATTTCAGAAACATTTACATGTACTTGGAATTTCGAATCGTGGCCCACTGACCGTTGAACTGAAAGTGGTCCGCCACGTGCGATCTGGGAATCCGATCGAGTCGAAAATGTAATCCCACATAGATCCATGTGTGGTGAGCTTAAGTCTGACGTTTGGCTCAAGGAGGGCCACCAAAACCTCTCTTTTGAGCTGGAAAAGTGACGAAATACCTATATTAGCAGTAACCCTTGAACAGGAGTCTATTTCGGTAAGTTTTGAGACTATATAAGGACCTTAAACCCTCTCTCATGGCAGCCATACGAATTTGGGATTTGAGAGAGGGAAAAGAGAGAGAAAGTGAGGGAGAAGTGGGAGGATCTCCCTACTATCGTTCCCGGCCACCACACGGGCTGCACCATCCCTTTCTTGACGCTTTTCCCGGCGTTTCCGGCATCGTTTATAGGTAAGAAACCCTAACCCTAATCTGTTTTGGGGTTTAGACTGTTGTAGGTTGTGAAATAGCTAACCTCGTTCTATAGGTTGCCAAACTGCCGAATACGGAAGCTTAGCAAACCTATCGATTCCGTTGTAATTCTACGACAAAAGGTGCGGACTTTAGGTGTATAGGTTATGGTTTTCGACGCTTTCAATGTCAGATAATGATAGATTCATGATCTGCATGCAATTGCACATGTACAAAGTGCTGTCTGTTTTCCGTTTCAATTAAAGATGAAAAATATGGAATTCTACATATTCTAGGTATTTGTAGAAAATACCGTATACGTATAAATTTTGGAAATGTGTTTGACATGATTAATTGTTGTATGAATATATGATCATGTCCCTTGAGTGAGAGACCCTAGAACCCACTGGATTATTTAGAGTCTCATTTGTGTATGATGTATGTGCATAATTATGTGCGTGAACATACGCCACAGGTACAACTGGAGCAATACTCTGACCAACTAATGTATGAATGGGTCCTTTACTTCGAAGTACTGGTGCATGGGTGTTAATGCAACGTGGCCATCCACTTGGGTACAGTGATAGTTATTTAATTTTGTTATTTATAAAATTCATGGAAAGTTTAACATTTGGAGCATCCTTACAAATCCAATATTGTATTCATGTAATCTTTAAGATTCGGTACTTTAATTCATGTTTTGAACTTTAAACAAATTAATTTCATTATTTTTACATTTTATATAATTCTAAAAATTTCAGATTTGGGCTGGATATGATCCCATGAGCTGTTGTGCTCACACCCACATTAACAGTGTTTCAGGGCTCAAAGATTAGTCAGGAGCGAAGCGGAGCGACGATTTAACCATCTATCTACTCGTAGTGATCTTTTATATTTGTGTTTAAAAAAATGTATATTGAAAAACTCAAAAGTGAGTCAAAACATTGTATTGGATGAATGTTTGATTTATTGTGATGTAGTTTTTATTAAATTTGTGCTTAAGAATGTTTAAAAATTTAATCGCAACCTAGGATTCGGAGTCGGGTCTGGCTAACTTGGGGCACCAAATTTTAGGGCGTGACAACTCTACACATCCCAATTGCATTTTCAACATTTATTTTTCTTTTACAATATTCTCTCCTATCTATTTTACTTTATCGCCTACCCGGAGCCCCTAGCTCTAAAAAGCAAGTTTAAGTTTGTTATTTATTTCCATTGCCTGCCTGATCTATTAACTCTCGAAGTAAGGCTAAATTCTTTTTCCTTTTTATTTGCTTGCCCTGAGCCATTGTTTGTGCGAAGTAAGGGAAGATCACTTGTTATTGCTTACCTGAACTTTGTGAATTTTATGAAGCAAGGCCAGAAGTAGCAACGTCGTAATTCTATCAAATCCTCAAAAAATCCTAAACTCCCATAAAGTAGAGACCGTATGTCGTGCGGGCAGAAAAAAGGTGCCTAACCCCAGCCCTTCCTTTCCGGTCACTAAGACCCTTACTTAGAATTTACCTTAGGAGTCACTTATGATGGGGAATCTTACTATTCCCAACTCTGAAGGTGATTCTACAATTTTTAGCCAATCATGGATCCCAAACTTCATTTGGCTAGTGGTGACTCTAAATCATAAGATTTTCTCATCTGAGTCGATATTGCATCCCAATCACTCTAACCAAGTGCAAGAAAGAAAGAACTAAAAGAAAGTGAAGGCACTCACTCACGCGAGAGGCGATCACAAGCAACCTATGTCATTCGGTTTATGAAGAGCCATATCATTAGCCAGTATGGTGTTCCTCATGCAATTGCTACATATGTTCCAATTTTGTGAACAAAAAGGTTGATGAATTCCTTGAGTAATTCAAAAAAAAAAGTGGCACAAATTGAAAATTTATCGTCCACAAGGTAATGATATTGTTGAAGCCGCATGCTAGTTCGAATTTTGGAGAAGATGGTGAAAACATATAAAGACAGGCATGAGATGTTGTCGTATGCTCTTTAGGCATATCGTATCTCTAGTCATACATAGGGGCCACAACAACATATGCGCTTGTTTATGGGATGGAGGTGGTCTTGCTAATAAGGTTGGAGATTCCTTAACTCTAGGTTCTAATTGAGAGCAAGTTGAAGAGGGAGAGAAGTCAAGATCTCGTTGTGAGCGATTGTGCTTTCCAGATGAAAAGAGACTGAAGGCCTTCTTTCATAGACAGTGGTACTGAAAGATCTTGATTTTTATCAAATTTTTATTACAACTTTGAGAGAAAAGAAGCTACTTCGGGCGATTGTTGGAGTTCGGGAGAAGAATCCAAAAAGGAGAAGAAGACTAAGTGAAGATAGTGAAGGAGCATGGCCCGACTAGTTTCTAGTATAGGATTCCACTTTGATTAATCGAAGTCACCTTGAAGAGCAAAGCATTCAAAGCTACTAGAGGAAAAAGACTCAAGCACAAGACAAAATCAAGAAGGATTCATTGTCTTTTTGTTCATTTTACATTATACTTGTTGTATTCTAGCTTCTGTATGAACGTACGCAATTCATATGTAAAGAAAATCTTTTAAGAAATCTTGTAATCCTTAAATCTAACTCTTGCATACCGGCAATTTGGGTGAGGAAAGATGCCTAATCTCTTTTTATCTCATAATTAGATTCTTTACCGAAGAATTTTTTTTGTTAGATTAGTGGTTTGGAGTCATTTTCATCAAATCTGGTGGTAGTTCTAGCTCTGTGTGCATATGAACTTGCAGGAGATGGTGATGAATCCAATTTTTAGTATCACTTAATGATGATCCACATAAGTTGGGATGAGATCACATTGGGGCTTGTTGTCCCCGGATTTTGGCCAACGGACGCAATTGATCGTGGAATCGATGGACCAACAAGGACAAGGGAGATGTGGATAATGGGAGGTGTCGGTGGCTGGTTGTGGATCCTTTGATGCCTAAGTTAGCCTAGTTGATTCTGATTGAAGGCTAGAGTTCTAGTTTTTTAATTCACCTCCCTTCATTTAGGATAGTTGTATTTATAGGGTCCTTGGATGTTTCTAAAACCGTCGTGTCTTAATGGGGTATGCTGGAGAGTCCCCGTTTAGATGGGAAACTGCTCCCAAAAATATCATCGAGCCCACCTCGGTCGGCGTAGTCTTCGGCCGAGATCAAGTCAAGCCCTCCTTTTCCAGATCTGGGGTGTAATCCCCTACGAGTTACTCGTATTGTCTTTGTGGTGGTCGCCCGGATCAGCTCGACATACGGGGGAGCTCGGATCTCGAGCTCCTTACCTTATGGATACCCTCCATGTTGTGGATGCTCCTAGTGAGACAATCATCCCCCCATCAAGGTTTGTCCTTAGATAGCTCAACTCAGGGGCTCATCTCAGCGTTAGGGGAACTGCTCATTCCATCTCCAAGCCTTATGCTTTGACAGCTCGACTCGGAGGCCCGTTGATGGTCTCTTTGCCTAGACCTTTGGTAACCCCAGGTCGGAGGCACTTCTCCCATAGTTAGATGGTCGTTTTTCTCATATGAGGGACCAGTTCGGTTTTCCCCACAACAGTTACCCCCAACTTCCGAGCTCGGCCTGTATGAGTTCAGGAAGTGAGATCTCAAAATGGTCTAAAAGCGCGGGAATTTAAATTCAAATTTTGAGTAACCTGGTTTTTTTTTTTCAACCATGCCCGAATTTGTCGTTCGCTAGAAGAGGCAGGAGTAGAAAGGTCGACAGCCGACGTGGAACTTAAAAGCCATGATTATTGACGCGGGATATGAGGAGATGTGCATTTAAGGCAGATCACTGTTCAGATTCTGAGTGAATCGTAGGGTGGTAGCTGTCACTCGAGTTGTCATGCTTTTGCATGGATGAACCCTATGCTGCCACATGAAGGGGTGTGTCAGTCTAAGCATCACCTCAGGTTGCTATACTGACACGTGGCACTGTGCTGGATTAAATGTGTTACAAGGGGGATTCTATAAATACCCTGATTTCCCTTTTTTTCATTTATTGCTTTGATGTGAGACCCGACCCGAGTTTGCATGTGTGCATGTGTGTGTGAGTATGCATCTCGTTCATTTTGGTCCCGCGGTCCTACCAGTCAAATTTCGGCGACCCGCAACCCTCGGGTAGTGTCTGCAGTCATCCTTGAGTTCGGTCATGTAGACCCGACTCGAATTAACCCGAGACCTATGCCATTGCGTCCGCCTTCTCGTTGTGGTTTCGATGCCGCGTCCCGTGCATGAATCTGACATGTACATCATGAGTTATAAACAACGTTCGATTTGGGCCTTTGATGAGTGATGGTGGACCCCACCCCGCACATTTTCCTAGGTGCTTGTGTAAGGATGATGTCACCCTATGGTAGGTTTGCTAGAGAGCCTACTAGCCTACCCCCCTAAGACCTACTAAAGCCTAACACTTTGTTATTGTCACCATAGGCCATCATGGTTTCTCCAACCAAGGAGAGAGAGGCAATGATTACCTCCCTACAACTCTCTCTCTCTCTCTCTCTCTCTCTCTCTCTCTCTCTCTCTCACTCTCTTCCCATTTCTCTCATTTCCTCTCCCATTTGTAAAACGTCCAGCCCCTTCTCCCCACTTTTCCAGCCCATTTTCTTCCCCATTTCCACTCCATCTAACCATCATAACTCCATCTTAACCATAGAATCATAACCCTTAGAGCTTGAGGTCCTTAGTGGTGGTAAAAGCTTGGAGATCCAAGAGGTGGGTGCTTCCTTATGGTGTAATCTGATTTTTTTGTGTAGATCCCTTCTTCTCTTCATGATGGGAGTATAGGACCCACCAATCAATGGTGGAGGTCCCACACGTCCCCATAGGTGTGGCCAAATGGCCCACCTTTTACATGCATGTCCCATGCATGGGGCTTTCCTATATGGACCCCATCATGGTGGATCTTTTAATTTCTTTGCATGATGAGGTCATCTAGACCTTGGGATCATGGTGGGAATGGTATCCCCACCATCCATTTTAATTTTTAGCCATGTATGTGAAAAATCCAGGTTGTAGATGTAAATCTATGAATGATGTGTGGTTGGATTGCTCTTGGAAGGGCTCAATAGTGGTGGAGCCCTTCCCTTCAGTCGGATTGCCCTTCCTCCTCTTCTTTTCCCTTATTTTCATCTCTGATCATGGTGTGTGGCCCACCTTGTGGGCCAACAAAAATCCAGCCACCCAAAAGAGGGAGGACGGCTATGACATTCAACCTTATGCCATGTGGCCTCAAAATCCAACTAATTGGGGCACATGCAAAGGTATTTTGGATGGTAGGATGGTCTGCATAATTGTGGGGCCCACTAGGGAGGTCCATTCTCTAATTTTTTGGGATTAAATCCCATTTTAAATACTGTTTATAATTATTTCTTTCCAACCTTTTGTTGTTGTACAGAAACTGTCTGGACAGATTTTTGGGCCACCTTGAGGCCTGATTTCTGATTATTAGGTAGGAAGATAGATATAAATTAATATACGATTCTTGTATCTGTATGACCCACCTACAACCATGCCAAATTTCAGAAAGGGTGAGCCAACATAGTGGACTGCCACCTACAACCACCCCATTTGGGCATCCAAAAGGGTGAGCCAACATAGTGGACTGCCAGAAATTTCTGCTATGCAGTCCAGCAGCATGGTCCCTTAAACACTAAAATTTTAAAAATAATTTTACTGATGGTGGGCCATATTTCTAAGTCCCACCTTATTTTAGGCTTGATGAGAGACCTTGGGCCCAAATTTCAGGAATTTTGGAGGCCCTGGATCCACCCCATGTGGTCCCAAACATGGGGACAATTATAATTTCAGCAACATTTCACCCAGGACAGTCTGTAATCCTGAATTTAATTAAAATACTTTTGGATATCCAAAAATTACAAAAATTTATAAGGAGGTGGTCCACCCATGTTAGGACCCATCTACCAAATTTTAGGGTCAACGGACCCCTGTACACACCGTGGCAAAGGTTGGACCGGCCCATCACGTTGGGACGTCTAGATTAACCAAATTTTCGGAATAGTCTGTTTTATTTAAATTAATTAAAATATTTCAGTTATCCAAAAATCACGAAATCTTATGGAATTGTGGACCACCAATGGAAGTACCAACCTACAAAATTTCAGGGCCAACGGGCCTCTGTACAGTCCATGATGCAGCCAGGAGTGGCCCACCAGACTGTGACGTCCAGGCTGGGCGTCCAGCCTTGGTTGGCCGTTCAAGCCACTTTGTGGGCCCACTTTAATCTATTTTATATTCAACCGTTCATTCAAGTGGGGTCCATAGGGGACTTGATCATCCTTCCCATCAGTAGCATTCAATTAGGGCCCTTTGGATGAGGTTTTGGGCTATAAACCCAGGCTCATAGAGCTACCTATGCATGGAACTTTCTAGATAAGCCCATAAATGTTATTTTTGGGGTAGCATGGCCCATCAAATTTGAGGTTGATTTAACTATTTATCTTGCCACTTTCTTTCAGTATTTTTAGGTGTAATTAGTACTCATCTAAGGCCCACCCAAGTTGGGTTTTCATTAAAAAATTGTACGTGGACAATTGACTAGTTCCTTAGGCCTTTTGGACTAGAACCTTTTCAGTAAGCCCATTGACCTTTGGGCTTATACTCTTCTACCTATTATGATGGGTTTATGGACTATCATATGCAAGTAGTTGGGCCCTTGGCTTCCCACCAAATTAACTATGTAGTCGGGCTAAGAAGTGAGGCCCAACTCATTAGTATTAAATGTAAAATTTTCCATGTGGATGAACTACTAGGCTGCCCATGAGGCCCACCACAATATGTGGGTTTATGACCTTTATGGATGGGCCCAAACCTTGCTTGAGGGCCCACCATATTGCCTACGAGTTGGGCTTTGGGTATATCCCATTAGGCCATGTATTGCTTGGGCCTTAGACCCTACTTTATATACGTAGCGGGCTACCTTTTGGGACCCAGTTGAGATTGGATGTCCTCCTTGGTGGCCCTAAGGTAGACCCATAAGGCCCTTATAGGTGGTTGAAGGCCCACATTAGAGCTTGATTAGGACCGTTTCCTCCTTGGGATTATGACTGTCTTAGCTTGTGGATCACCCCAAAGTATTAGGCCCCCACTAGAGGACTTCTCTTCTCCTTAGAATTAGAGCACCTGTCTATGTGCCTAGACCTTGACCCTCCTTAGGACGGAGGATTACATATTCTATAGCTAGCACACTAACATGACCCATATGCATCATCTATATGAATTGTTTGCCTTGTATGGTGGTCATTGAGGGATGGAGTTTCTCCCCTCGCGCACAATGAGTGTCTGAAGCTTGTGCATGGTCTGTATGTGTGACTCATGCATTGGCATCGCATGTCATGATGATACCGCCCTTACTTTATCAAGGCCTTGCCTCCATAGGGGTATTATTAGATGGCTAGATGTGTGGACACTGGAAATGATACTTAAGCATACCGGGTGCATAGGATGCCCATGGGTGAAATTTCTAAAACTTCCATGGTACCAAGGGACTGCCCCAACGCCGTGACCGAGTGGAAACTATGAGCGCACGAGGGCCTTATACCGATAAGCCACGACTCCCACTGTCGTGTAATCGGTTGGGTAGGGATGTGGCCTTATCTTCCTATGAGGGAAGGCATTATTAGGCTGAGTCTGACCAACTCGGGAAATGAGTCTGCTACCGTCGAGTCTCGTTGGCGATTGGCTGTCCACAGGCGAGTAGTGAGGTCTCTTACGCTCGTTTGACTGTGCGGGTCTGTAGAGCGGCAGTCATTTTGCAGTGTAATGGACCCTAGTGATTTCCTTATGATTGAAAATGTACTTGATATATGGATTGGTCATGAGCACTGGCATTACTTCACATTGCATTCGCATTGGCTGCATAAGCCCCATTCATGCATTGCCTTGGTATGGGGCCCAGTACTCATTGCATCGTATTCATGATAAGCCTTGGTAAGGCTAGTGATATTGTCATTGAGCATGTTTATCTTCTTATACCTCCTGCTATTCTTCTGTGCACCATTGTCACACACTTTTACCACCCTTTAAGCTTCTATAAGCTTATGCACGATTGATGCATGCAGGAGATCCTAGGCAGGTGTCATAGCGGCAGATCTTGGAGTAGAGTTGAGCTTGAGGACTCCAGTGTTGCTGACTTTTCTCTCCTTTTCTATTATCTTATGTATGTCCTTTTGGACCTTATGTAAGCTTGTGAAAGTTCAAATTCGTAGTGGATTTTGTGATGTGTGCCTTTGTTATTCTCAGATATACTTGTTGTGATCTTGGGTATACTCGTATTGGAAATGAATATACTGTTATGAAAATCCTCCTTGTAGGATCCCAGGATCGGAACCTGCCTCAAGAGCCGAGAATGGGGTATGACGGAGGCTGTTGCGGCCAGAACCGGCTATCGAGTTCCTTGTGAGTCCGGTTACCGAGTCTAGGGTGTGACAGGAGTTGGTATCAAAGCATATCAAGTAATTCTGGAATAACTTGGGATAACATCGCATGTCTACTAAGAGCATAGGATAAGTAGTGTCTCGAAACCCTTCTTTCGCTCCGTATTCAGCCTGTAATTGTCCTGATTCCTTGCGTCGTCATTATTTTGTAGATGATGTCGCCTAGACGTGGCACCCGTGGACGTGGTGTCCGTGGTCGTGGTGCCCGTGGATGAGGCGCCCGAGATACCCATTCTACTTGAGCACATCCTGCTCCCGTTGTTGAGGATCTGATTCCAGAGGTCCCGATCCATCCTATTTCTTCTGTAGCGCCTATTCCTCCAGTTGCACCGGTTCCCACTCCTCAGCCTATTGTTCCGGTTACAGATGCTCCTACTCTGATGGCCGCACCCATACCTCTGCCCGAGAAGAGTGTTGCTCCTACTTTTCCGACAGTGCCCATAAGAGCCGAGCACTTTCAGCAGCTGATGTAGCTTGTTGCCACTGCATTGCAGACCCGTCAGCCTTCTACCGCCGAGGTTTCTAGGCAGTCTGACTTGCCACGTGCAAGCGCGATAGCTCGAGAGTTTCGGCAGCATGATCCCCCGAGGTTTAGTGGTGACCCTGACCCTTCTGCCGCCGAGGTATGACGCACTAAGATTGCGAGGATTTTTACACTAGGCAGTGTCCTGCGGATCAGAGGGTATCCCTTGCGACCTATCTTCTTTAAGACAAGGCCCATTATTGGTGGTCGTCTGTATCCAGGATGGTCAGGCCTCAGTTCGTTTGGACATGGGAGGAGTTCGTGGTCCATTTCGACCAGAAATTCTTCCCCTAGCACGTTCAGATCCAGCGGGCTATTGAGTTTGAGACTCTGGTTCAGGGTGATTTATCAGTATCACAATGTGAGGCCCGTTTCTTGGCCTTGTCTATATTTGCACCTCATCTCACCAGCGATGAGAAGATGATGGCCCGTCGTTTTGTGACTGGCTTGCGTCCTGCCCTTCGCAGCTGTGTGGTAGGGCATTGTTTGGAGACGTTCAACCAAATCGTGCATCGGGCACTGATTTATGAGGAGGATTGGGCTATGACCTAGAGATCTAGAGAGTAGAGTTCCGGTGGAGACCGGAAGAGAAGAGCTCCAGCCGGCAGTTCCAGGCAGCACCGTCAGCAGAGATGGAGGGGCAAATCAGAGTTTCAGCAGCCCGCGGCTCAGACAGCAGCTCCTTCATCATCAACAACACTACCAGCCGCTTCATCTTTCGGCCCCTTTTCTGGTGTTTACATCAGTTGTGAACAGGTCGGGCATCGAAGGCGTGAGTGCCCTCTCCCCATTCAGCAGCAGAGGCCACCACAGTTGCCTCCTCCTCATCCTCCTCAACAGCAGCAGAGAGCGCAGCTTCCACCCGCCACTCCTAGGGCTCCTCCTCATCAGCAGAGGCAGCCAAGTAGTCCTCCCCAGCAGAGACAGTAGCAGTAGAGGGGATATCCATATGTCTAGTCCCTGGGTCGAGTGTGTATTGCTGCCGAGCAGGCGCAGACTCCGGATCCGTAGTCTTCCGGTTTACTACCCTTACTAGCTCAGGGCCAGTTTTATCCCTCACATCAGGCGCCTGACCATGACCCGCAGTCATCGACCGTTGTAGTCGTCGAGGGTATTCTTCTTGTTTCTGCTTGCGTTGCTCATGTTTTATTTGATTCTGCTGCCTCCCATTCTTTTGTGGCTGAGTAGTTTGTCGATCGACAGATTTTTCATCGAAGTCCGTGTCTGAGGCCTTGGTCGTTTCAACTCCAATGGGAAAGTCCGTTGTGCTGACCCGTCGCAGTCCTTCTTGCCCGGTGTTAGTGGGCAAGATGTTTCTTCCCGCCAATCTGCTCGTGATGTCGATGTCAGGCTTTGATGTTATTTTGGGTATGGACTGGCTTATGGAGTATTGTGCCATCTTGGACTATGCCACGAGGACAGTCACGTTTCACATTCCAAGTTTTCCAGTATTCCAGTTTGTCGCTGACCCCAGAGGAGAGCCGTTATCTAGTTTCTTGGCTTCTGTCATCGAGGATTCTATGGTAGAGTGTATTGAGTAGTTGTCAGTTGTTTGTGAGTACCCGGATGTGTTCCAGGAGATCCTGGGTTTGTCGCCACGCCGAGAGGTGGAGTTTCAGATTAATCTGGTGCCTGGTACCGCACCTATCTCGAAGGCCCCTACCGGATGGGACCGTTGGAGTTGAGGGAACTACAGGAGCAGTTGGATGAGCTCCGAGAGTTAGGTTTCATTCGTCCCAGCAGTTCGCATTGGGGAGCCCCGGTATTGTTTGTGAAGAAGAAGGATGGATCATTGCGACTCTGTGTGGACTATCGTGAGCTCAACAGAGTCACCATCAAGAATCGATACCCACTTCCCCATATTGATGATCTGTTCGATCAGTTGCAGGGTGCACAGTATTTTTTCGAGATAGACCTGTGCTCCGGGTACCACCAGATTCGGGTCCGAGAGGTGGACATTCCGAAGATGGCTTTCCGAACACACTATGGTCACTTCGAGTTTCTGGTCATGTCGTTTGGACTGACCAATGCGCCCGCCGTATTCATGTAGCTGATGAACGAAGCCTTCCGGCCGTTCCTCGATCAGTTCGTAGTGGTATTCATTGATGATATTCTTGTATATTCGAGGACCCGAGAGGACCATGTTGAGCACTTGCAGATTGTGCTAGAGACCTTCCGTGCCCACCAGCTGTATGCGAAGCTGGAGAAGTGCGAGTTTTGGAAAGAAGAGGTGAAGTTTCTCGGTCACGTGGTGATGAGGGAGGGTGTCGCTGTGGACCCCTTGAAGGTTGATGCAGTGCGTCAGTGAGGCCAGCCCACAAATGGGTTCGAGATCCGTAGCTTCCTTAGTCTAGCAGGGTATTATCGACGGTTTATCGAGGGTTTCTCCCATATCGCAGTATCGCTGGCCTGGTTAACGCGGAAGGGCGTTGAGTTCGTTTGGAGTGACACCTGAGAGGAGACATTTACGGAGTTGAAGGACCGCCTCACGTCCGTTCCTGTTCTCACTCTTCCTGATGGGAGTGAGGGTTTTGTTGTTTTCACTGATACTTTTAGAGTTGGCTTGGGTGTTGTACTGATGCAGCACGGAAAGTCAGTGGCGTATGCCTCGCGCCAGCTCAAGGACCATGAGCTAAACTACCCCACCCACGATTTGGAGCTTGCGGCGGTTGTCTTCGCACTGAAGGTGTGGTGGTATTATCTATATGGGGTTAGGTTCGAGCTCTTCTCGGATCATAAGAGCTTGAAGTATCTATTTTCGCAGTCTGAGTTGAACCTGCGTCAAAGGCGAACCATTATAAAAATGATTGTGTTTGTGATTAATGTTTATCTTTGATTACTTGTGTGCTTTCATTAAATGCTTTCATATTTGATCACACCTCACACACAGTTACATCCATCATAAACTCTGAATTGCACCATGTTTATCATTAAATTAGTTTTATGATTGAATCCTCTAATTGGCTTGGAAGCCATTAGAGTTACTCTGAAGAAATCCTGATTTATGTATATTTTCTCAGGATAGGTTTGATAGGATTTTAAATAATCATAAAATATTTGAAAAAGTCCTATTCACCCCCCTCTAGGACATATTGGCATATTCCTACTTCAACTAAAGTGGTCATTATCGCAATTTCAATTGGTATCAGAGCAGGTCTCTCTTGAAGGGTTTCACCACTGACTGAAGTTGGAAATATGGCCAAAGGAGAGGGCTCATCGGTCTCTAGACCTCCAGTATTTGATGGATCAAACTATGCACACTGGAAGGCAAGAATGCACTACTTTCTAAGATCTTTGGATCATGATGTTTGGCATATAGTTGAAAGAGGATATGTGCCACCATCTGAACAAATAGTACTTGAAAATGGCACAACTATCACCAAACTAAGATCCAAAGAAAAATGGACAGCATTCGATAAAGAAAACCAAACTGCTGAGGATAAAGCTATGAATGTTAACTACTGTGTTGTGTCTCAAGATATTTTCAATCAAATCAGTATGTGTGGGAAGCCAAAGAAGCATGGGATTTGTTGGAAACAACTCATGAAGGAACAAGTACTGTGAAGAGATCAAAACTGCAACTCCTAACATCGCAGTTTGAAAGTCTCGGAATGGAAGAGCATGAGACCTTCATGGAGTTTTTCACAAAACTGAACATTATCTGCAACTCCATGGGTGGATTAGATGAGAAGGTTTCGGTCCCAAAAATATGTAGGAAAATACTAAGATCATTACCGGAACGGTTCAATCCTAAAGTAACAACCATTGAAGAGTGTAGGAACATCGATGAAATGAAAGTAGAAGAACTAGTAGGTTCCCTACAAACATTTGAACTACACTTCAAGCAAACCCCTAATTCCAAAACTACTGTCCTCAAAACTTCAAAGAATAATACAAATGAGGACATTGAAAGTGAAAGAGAAAACGAAGATGAAGAAGTGGCTTTGTTGGCACAACCGATTCGGGAAGTTCTTTCAGAAAATCGTGGCCGTCCATTTTGCAATTTTTCTAAGGAAAATTATAAAATCATGTATCTCGAGTCTATCGAATTCCGAGGATATCAAGGAGAACTTCGATATATCGAAGATTTTATAATTTTCCTTAGAAAAACAGGGACACAACCGATGTGATGTCGATTTTATCAAGTCAATTTCGATTGACTTGAGATTCAAAGTTCGATGATATCGATAGGTATATCGATACATCAATAATCCTGTCCAGAGATACATGTGGTTGTTGGACATCTTTTGTCCTCATTTCGATGGTATCGATTGGTCATCGGGGACATCGACAGTACTATTTGATTACATCGATAAGTCTATCGATAAATCGACAGAGGTAGAAAACTTAGAGATTTTCTGAAATTTTGAAAAAGTTTTCTAACCCAAAAACCCTATGATATTCTAATCAATTTTAAGGGTTTTAATTACCTGGTGTTTTGGGACATGGAATGTGAGGCTAAGATTTACCTGAGGCAAGTTCCGGTCCACATCCAAATGAGGCAAACGCTTAGTTGATCTTCCTATAGAGCTCTTCTGTTTAGCTGACTCAACAATCACGCTAATTGACAAACCAGGGCACTTTTAATGTATGCGTCTATAAGTGACATGTCCCTAGAAAATATTTCTTTTAAAATTAATTTTAGAGAAGGGACAGTCACTTTTGATCGCCACTTGATTTCAGCTTTGACTGAAATAGTCATCGCTGATGTGGCATTCTCATTGCCAGTCTTACTGATAAAATGACTCATATTGATCGACGGGTGATCACTCGTAGACTATGTCACTTTGACACTGAATGGAAATCTGGTGATGCTCTCTGTGCTAACTAGATGCTTCCCAAATATTGCGTCCTGCATCGAATTTTTACGTCCAATGTTTATCCAAGATTTGGGAATAAGTCTGAGCATACCCCCTTCATGACTCGTGTCCTTTATTTTGTAGTAACTGGTATTCCAATATGTCTTCCTTCTTTAATGTGCTATTTGATCATTCAATTCTGTATTCATTTTGGTCATGGATCGATTCCTTTCGCCTATCTCGTGACTTGCATTACTTTTCATTGCAATGTCATCATACCTTTGACCAAGGCACCGAAGTCGGAATTACCTTTTAATAATGCAAATTTGAACAAAATGAATATGGAATTTCTTCCGAGCCAGCGTGATGAAGAAGAGGAGGAAGCGCCCGCACCAGAGGACACGTCGATGGACGATATATTTGTTAAGCTTGATGAGTCGGATGATCTAGTTGATCCAGACTTTCAACCTTCTCAGGTTGATGATCGGCTTAAATCCTTGGAGGAGAAGGTTATTAAGTTGAAAGTCTCTTAAAACAATCTGGCGTAAAATAAAAAAATCTTCAATGAAATACATGCGAAAGTACTTTCATAACATCACCAGGAGTTTACACCCGATTGATCCTTCTGTGCCTCCTCCCTCTTCCTCTGGATCCGACTAAGCTTATATAAGTTTTTCAGTTATTGGTCTCTAAAATTTATACTTTGTGTGTTTGCTTGATGACTTTTTCTTATACTCTCCTAAACTCCTTGAATGCTTATTTCCCTTAACTTGACATCTTCATTTGCTTATCTCCTAATATATTCATATCTTCTTCTACTTTTATTGATATGGTTATTTGAATGTTTTATTTTCTTGATAGTAAACTATTCTTTCCCTTGCCAAATTGTGACAAAAAGGGGGAGAGGGTTAGTTATTACTTGTAGAATGAAGAATGATGATGCATGATATGAATGATACATGAATATATGCATATATGCTTGATATGAATGATACATGATTATATGCTTGGAGAATGCTTTGGAATGGAATATTGTATGTCATAATACAGGGGAAGCTCAAATTGAGAGGGAGTAGAAAATTTTTTTCTAGTTCATTAAAGCTGCAACAAACCTTCTACAACATGGGATTAAGAATACAAGACTTCATTCAAATTGTTGTAATAATAAGTGTTTTGTCACGAAATTGACAAAGGAGGAGATTGTAAGTGTTATAATGTGTAAAGCACACATCAATTGTCAAATTTTGTTTATACAAAACAACTTATTAAGTGGCCTTCTAGTGTAGGTCAAGATGGAAAGATCAAGCTCTACTAAAATTCAAGTTAAGTAGAAGATCAAGATGAAAAGTTCAAGTTCTACTAAGATCGAGATGGAAAGTTCAAGTTCTACTAAGATCAAGATGGAAAATTCAAGTTCTACTAAGATCAAGATGGAAAGTTCAAATTAAGTTCAAGTTCTACTAAGGTTCTAGTAGAAGATCAAGCTCCATCTAGAAATTCAAGCTCAATTGAAGAATCTAGTAGAAGAACAAGCTCCATAAAGTTCAAGCATCCAATCTACTTCAAAGTTCAGTCATTTCAGGTATTATAAAACCTAGAAAGACCTTAGGTTTAGGTACTTTCAAAATATATTTTAAATGGGTTTTTATGCTTATATTTGGCTAAGGTTCAACTAGCTTAAGTTGTGGCTCGACTAGTCTAAGAATTTTTCGACTAGTCCTAGTTCAAATCAAAGTGAAACAGATTTTCTGTTACACCTTCGACCAGTTAAGGAGGCTACTCGACTATTCGAAGGTGGGCCTTCGACCAGTCGAGGATTGCTCGACTCAAAGTCCAACAACTGAATCAGTTCAGATTTTGTGCACCCTCAACCAGTCAAAGACCATGCTCGATGATTCGAACAGGGCCCTCGACCAGCCAAGCAAGGCCTTCAACTAGTCGAAGATCTGTTACACCTTATCATGCTCAAATTCAAAATTTTGTTGGAATTGAATCCTGTTCTTAGATGAGTCGAAGACTATCTTAGACGAGTTGAAGCAATAACTTCTTTACCTATAAATTGAGGCTTTCTCTCAATCTAAAAATGCAATTTAAGTCTATTAAATCCTTTTACAAGAGAGAGAGAGAGAGAGAGAGAGAGAGAGAGAGAGAGAGAAGTCCCTGTTATATTCAAGCTATTGCACGGTATTTATAAAATATTTTTAATAGCTTTTTGTTTAATTCTTTGATCTCTTATTCTGTCAATTTTATTTTTTAAAGAGAGTAAATACTCTTCTTTTTGAGATCTTAAAGGAATTCAAACAAGTAGTCATTGGTTTAAATCTATTTAAAATTAATTTAGAACCTTGAACCCTTGTCTATATGACTGAACATTGAACGATCTACATTCAAGAGAAGTGATTCTACGGTTACATCGACAGATACGTCTTCAAAGGTGAAGATAAGTATATAATTCTTTTGTATTTTGGTTTTATTGAGATAGCCAGAAAATGTCATTGTTGGTTTTCCTCAGATAGCCAGAAAATCTCAATGAGAGGTTTTTTTTGTTTGTGATAGCCCACTAAAATCACAACTATATTAGGTTTTAAGGTGTTCCTGTGAAAACCTTATTTATAGTGAAAGCTAATATCACATGGAGAGTGATTATTGGGAATGGAGTAGGTGTGGTTGTTTGAGAATAATTGTTGACACACTGAACCACTATAATTCTTGGTGTTGTGGTGAATGGTTGTAATCTCTTTAAGTTAAGTGGTGAATACTTGTAATAGTTTAGCTTTTATTTACTCTTGCTTAGTTTGGAATTTTGATTTTTACAAGTTTCGTGAAATAAGGTTGTCCTACCTAAACTTGTTTGGGTGAAGGTTGTCCCACGAGTCAGTTTGAATCAACGTTTCAATACTAGTGCAATTGAGACCTCTGTTTAAACTCTCCATGTCAAGGCTACTGATAAGGCCTAAATAATGTATATTTATCCTCTCAATTACACTATTTCTTGTGTATTCAAAGGCTTAATTGATCTAATTATATACATCTTCTGCAAGTGAGGTACTTCGAGGACCAAGGATGAATACATGCTTCAAGAGGAGGAATTAAAGATCAAAGGAATTGATGATGAAGGATTGGATATTTGAAGATTGATAATGAAGATTTAAAGTGCTAAGGATCAAAGGAAACAAAGTAAAGAACAATGAGAAATCAAGTTGTAGAGGAACAGAAGAAAACTACAAAGATTCGACCGATTGAACAACAGGTTCGACTTGTTGAAGATGGTTGACATGTCGAGGATATGGATCGAGCAATGCAAAAATATCACAGAAATTCTCTCGACAAACTTTGAGATTTTTGACCGGTCGATGGCATTGTTCGACCAATCGAATGGAATTCAGATTTAGATGAAAATTCAATGGATACCTTTTACTAATTTCTATCGATCGATAGATGTGGTCGACATGTCGAAATGGAGAGGAATTTCAAAGTTAGTTATTAGACAGTTTCATACAGTTTCGACCGGTCGATGCCACAGGTTGACAATGTGCGAATTCACGTAATTTAAGTCAGTTTTAGAATTTTCTAGATGGCTGGGAAAGTTAAAGTTCTATGTCTTTTGCATAACCCTAAATATATTCTAGGGCTTAGGAGAGAGATTAAGGAGTGTTGGAGCTTCTTCGGAACCATGCTTCTTTCTCAAACTTCGGTTCTAATTTGTTTTCTCATTTTCCTTTTTGTTTTTGTTTGAGATGTTAGTCCTATCTGGCCAATTTCTTGGTGAAGGCTAAGGGAAGAACATTTTAATGGATATTTGATATTTAAATTCATTTTCAATGAAGGTTTTAGTTTATTTTATGTTGAATTGTGATTGGAAGTGATTGAATTCTTAGATTGGAGAACAAATCAATCTATAAAGTTGATTGATCTATTGTTGCCTTCGGGTACATTGGATACTTTTGATTTCCTGTGATGTGACTACCTAGATCTTCATGAGAGGTTATGCTTATCATTATTCTAATCTATTTTGGATGTTTATGATCAATATTACTATTTTACCTTCCAATTAGAATGGATTGGATTCCAGTTCTAGTTGAGTTATTAACTCGAGAAGACGAATTAAGTTCATACTCCATTGATTGGGGATTCCTCGATCCTTGGTATTTTTTTATGGATTGCTTAAAACCCTTCTACTTCACTGGATTAAAAATCCAGACCAATGGTTATCCTTAAATTAATTCATAGTGTATTCTCACTAAAGTCCCAATGGATCGATGTTGAGTGTGAAATATTGCATATTTCTCCCTATTTATACTTTGGTTTTATAAACATGATAGTGCTTAATCGATTTAATTATGCATGTTTTCATGTGTGATATGATTTCGAGAGCTTAAGGTGAAATTGATGCCAAAAGGAAAATTTATGCTCAAAAGATTACCAAATGAAGATTTGGAGATTTAGAAGTCATTAATGAAGAATTCACATGGCAAAGATCAAAGAAAACTAAGGAATGAAGAGAATCAAAGATTTGAAGTGAAGAAAGGGAATTTTGAAATTGTCCTGAAAACAAATATATTCCTGAAATTGTCCTAAAAAAACATATTTTAAAATTCCGAGTCTATTTTGAGAAACAGCGTATAGTGCGTAAATTAGTTTTTAGATTTTTACAATTCGGTGCAAAAGTTAGAGTTCCACCACTACAAAAAAAAGGGAGTTTTTAGCGACGAAACTTTTTTAAGCCGTTAAAAATGACTTTTAGCGACGAAATTGTAAATTCGTAGCTAAAGGTCATTTTTACCGTCACCAATAATATTTTAGCGATGAAAATTTTCGTCGTCAAAAGTGTTGTCAATTTTCCCGTGAAAATTACGCCCTGACTTTTAGTGACGAACAAAAACCATCGCTAATAATATATTTAGCGACGAAAATTTCGTCATCAAAAGTGTTGTAAGGTTTACGGTGAAAATTTTCACCCTGACTTTTAGCAACGAACCAAAACCATCGCCAATAATATTTTAGCGACGAAAATGTTCGTCGCCAAAAGTGTTTGGAAATTTTTGCCCTGACTTTCAGCGACGAACCAATACCGTCGCCAATAATATTTTTAGCGACGAAAATGTTCGTCGCCCAAAGTCTTGTGAATTTAAATTTGAAAATTTGGCCCAGACTTTTAGCTACGAACCAAAACCATCGCAAACAATATTTTTCTCGACGAAAATATTTGTCGCCATAAGGGTTGTAAATTTTATTTTGAAAATTTTCGCCTTGAATTTTAGCAACGAAAAAAAACCGTAGCCAATAAATTTTTTAGCAACGAAACTGTTCGTCGCAAAAAGTGTTGTAAATTTTAACTTTTAGCGACGAAAATATTCGTCGCCAAAAGTGTTATAACTTTTAAATTTCGCCCTGACTTTTGCCAACGAACGAAAACCGACGCCAATAATATTTTTAGCGGCGAAATTGTTCATCGCCAAAAGGTTTGTAACTCTCAACTTCTATCAAATTTCGCCGACTTTCAGCGACGAACCAAAACCGTCGCCAATAATAGTTTCAGTGACGAAAATATTCGTCGCCAAAAGTGTTCTAATTTTCAGTCCCTGACTTTTAGCGACGGACCAAAACCGTCGCCAATAATATATTTAGCGACAAAAATTTTCGCCCCCAAAAGTGTTGTAAATTTTAATTTCACGCTGGTTTGCAAATGTTGGAGGTAAGACTTTTAGCGACGAAAAGTTTCGTCGCTAAAAGTGTTTCTTAAATATTTTTTGATAATGTAAAAATGTTTTACTTTTTAAAGGGTGTTTTGGATAATGTAAAAATTTTATACTTTTTAAAAATTTAAATAGAATATATATATATATATATATATATATATATATATATATATATACACACTTAAAAGGTAATATTTAAATGATTTGTAATATCACATGAAAAAGAATATTGGGAAGTTTAGAAATTTTAACAATGTTTGAGAAAAATTTTGAGAACAAAATGATGCTTTTGAAGAAAATATCAGCAATTTGAAATTTTTGAAAATTTTAAATATGAGAAAATTATTGTGATTTTGTGAATAAAAAATCAGAATTTGTATTTTAACTATTTTTTGAAATAATTTTTAATAAAAATGATATTTTGCAAAAAGAGAAAAAAATATACATTTTGAAAAAAAATATTGTTGTTTTTAAAAGGAAAATGAAATTTATCTGTCAAAAATAAAATTACTAAATTATTATGCACATCCACTAATTGAACCTTTAACTATTTTTGGACAATCTGATTAGTCTAGATTGAAGAGTAAATAACTTCAGATGTTTAAATCAAAATTCACTCAAATTGTCAATCAATTTTGTTTGTCCAATATCTTTCTCATATGTAGCATGATCGGGGCAAGTAACTAGACAAAATTCACATATCCACTGTGATGCATGTCGCTTATCCACATTGTTCATCCATTATGCCAGATGAATTTATGGCATGAGCCAAAAAATGAGGCATATCCAAAGCTCTAGTGGACCACGCCACAGAAAAAAAGTGAATCAAGTACTTATCGTTAAAAACTTCTTAGGGCCATTGTTTCTTTTTGTGTGGGCCACTTGAGTGTTGGATCTACATAATTTTTCAGCTCATGTCTCAAAATGTTGTGGTCCAAAAATTCCAACTAGCACTCTTGAACGGTTTCCAAGGCAGGAAATTCCAAACGGGTGAAAGGGTCATAATTATCCATTCACCCGGTATTTACACTTGCAATGAGAAATCAAACAGGCCCTTACGTGAGTTACTCATTACCCTTACTAGAGTAAACTCTGTGGGGTCCACTGTTTTTTTACTAGAGTAAACAGATAATTTTAGGTATAAATAAGAAATAGAAAGCATATCAAAAGCCCAAGTGGACCACACCACAGGAAATAGTGTGATTGAACAACTACCATTGAAAAATTCTTAGAGGCCATATAAGTTTTAGATCAAGCTAATGTGTTTGTGTTTTCTCTTCATTCATATCTTTTTTATATTATGAACATGTTGGATGTCAAATAAAATTACTATGGACCCATGGAAGGTATCAACAGTTAAAATCATTATTCCACACTGTTTCAAGTGGCATGGTCCACTTGACTTTCGGATTTACCGAAAATTTGGGATCAACCCATGCCGTTCATCCATTTATCAAGATCATTTTAGAGAATTTTCCAAAAAATGAATCATATCCAAAGATTAAATGGACCACACCACAAATAAGGGGAGCAGATTGGCCACTTCCCCTTACAAAATATTCAACTGTGGAGATTAGATCCGATCTGTCCAATGACTCCACAAAGGTTATAATACATTATTTAATACCTAAGATTTAATCCGATCATGTGATCTATTTAGATCAAATTCCACACATCAACATATCTCACACAGATCTCTACGCCAAGAAGATGCGCATAAAATGGTGCCTTTTTATTGCACAACACAATTTTGAGTGAGTTGGAGCCTGTTTCATTTCTAACGATCCCTTTTCATTGCCACTGATCGGTACTATTTTGGATCTATGTTCCATCAAAGATGGTCCACAGATTTGGGCCCTCTCGATTGACATACATGTGTGCTGCTCGTGGGGTGATTGGTTCACCACCAACTAAAAATTGGCACACTGTAAAAGAGATAAAAGAGGGCATACACATAAGGTATAGCTTAAAATAATAGTACCATCAGAAATGTAATAACAATAATTAATTATTTAATTAAAGAAATGCTCTAGTGCTTTAAGAGCACAGCAAGTTATAGTGCCCCTACTTGCATTATAACACTTGGACAGTCCAATTGATTGATATGAACTATCCATTAGGTTCATAACACATTTCATAGTGCATAATGCAAAATAATAAAATTCACTGATAAGGTGATCTAATCCATCATTAATATGGTCTTATTTTTGTAGCCATACATATCTAAAGCCATGGATGGATGGTTATAATTGGCTAACAAATGTGATTCTTTACAATTATAAGCAAGCCATGATAATCCTAACAAATGGATGAATCGAAATGTTGATTGGACCTATTTTTGTGTAAATGATCTTGACCGTCCATTTTTAATTCCATTTACCGAATGGTTAAATTTACTAAATCAGTGTGATATTTTCATAGTAGCTCTTGAAATATGGATTAGACCTGATGAACTGGATTGATCAATGGTTTGGACTGTCTAGGTTCTGGAAAAAAAATGGGAGCACTATAACTAATTGTGTTTGTAGGTACTGGAGCATTTCTAAATAAATAAATAAAAGAGTCCTTGTGGAGCAACAACATTCATGGGAGATGTGTTGGTGTTCCCTCACATAAAATTTTTTTTTAAAAAAAAAAAAGGAAAAAAAAATTAGGGCATACCAAAAATGAGAGGGATATAAATCTCAAGTGGACCACACCACATGAAAACAATAGTGATTGGATATCCACCATTAAAACCCTCCCAAGGCCCACTGTACTTTTTATTTGACATCAAATCTATTGATTAGGTCATACAAGCCCAGATGAAGGGAAAAAAATCAGATTGATCCAAAACTGTATATGGCCCCAAAAGGTTTTTAATGGTTGACGCTCATTCAACACTGTTTCCTGTAATGTGGTCTAGTTGAGATTGGGATATACCTCATTTTTTATCTCATATCATAAAATGATATGGAAAAAATAGATGGACAACAGGGATGAAACACATACATCATAGTGGGGCCCACACAGCGCCGACCACCAGCCACGTGCGTTGGTATCAGCTCGAGTAGAGAGAGTGAGAGCCAATCTCTCACTCTCTCAACCTGTCTGTCTCTCACTCTCGCAATCTCTCTATCTCTCACTCTCTCAACCTCTCTCAGTCTCTCACTCTCGCGCACCCTCTCTCTCTCGGTCCCTCTCTCAACCGCGCCCTCTCTCTCTCTCTCTCTCTCTCTCCTCTCTCTCTCTCTCTCTCTCTCTCTCTCTCATTCTCTGTCAATCTCAATACCAATTGAAACGATTTGGGGATTTAGGGATTTGGGGATTTAGGGATTTAGGGATTTAGGGATTTAGGGATTTGGGGATTTAGGTGGGCATTTCTATATCCACTGTTTCATGCGGTGCAGTCCACTTCAGCTTTGGATCTGCCTCATTTTTTGCTGTTGTTTCTTAAAATAAGATGGACAAACTGATGGACAGGGTGGATTTGTCATGAAATCTTGGTGGATCTCACATGGGGCTAGGCAACTTGCATCCTGATGGATGACCTGTACTGGTTACTCAGCAACTCAGTGGGGCCCACTTTGATGTAGGTGTCTTTTCTAAGGTTACAAAAGTTTTGGATCTAAGCTGATGTTTGTATTTTACCTTCATCCAGATATGGTTGACCATATCAACGGGTTGATGGAAAAAAAAAACATTACAGATCTTCTTACGGTAGGTCCTGAGAAGTTTTTAATGATGGGCATTCAGTTATCACTGTTTCTTGTGGTGTTGTTCACATGAGAATTTGATCTGGCTAATTTTTGAGACTATGAGCTAAAATGGGCTAGAAAAACGGATGGATGGCATGGATATACAACACATCATCAAGGTAAGCTCTACAGTAAGGTCCCGGCCTGAGCCTAGCTTGGAAACAGGAGGTGGTGTAAGCCTAACCTGCCTAAGTAAAAAGATAAATAAATAAATAAATAATCCTCTGGACCCTTACTTATAACCTTAACCTAAACCTATTCTCAGGCAGGTTATAAGTGGGCCACATGAGGGAAAACAATTTAGAGGGTGAGCATGCACGGTATACTATTTCCAACTATGCGATCTAATTAAAACACATGTACGGTTGATGTTTGATGCCATAGGCATGATGGTCTGGGTGGATCTAACATCAAAACCAACTGGGTTCCTAAAAGTCTGATTGCATGTTGTCCCTATCTGAATAGAAATTGGTCCAAGCAGGGGATCTATGGGGCCTGACATGATGTATGGGTTTTCTTCACACTGTTGATTCATTTGTTTAAACTATTTTAATATATAAGCCCAAAAATGAGGCAGATCCAAGACTCAAATGGGCCATCATTTCATTTTATAAAAGTGGGCACATCATTTATGTATCTTATCCATGCGGTCCACCCGTTGTTCTTCCTTACTATTTTAAGAGTATGGACTCAAAATTGAAGCATATCCAAAGTTGGAAGTAGATTACAATAGCAGAAAACTATGAGAATTGAATGTGTACCGTTGAACAGGTTGGATGGCATGTAAACATAATCGTGTGCCATTAGGTTACTTATAAGTAGCCCCTTTAATGGTTCAATGGAAAGCTGTTTGAGAATGAAACAAGTATAAATAGGTAGGAAAGTTGGAGCGAGAGAGAGCTGAAGCATGATTCAAAGTGGGAGCAGCACTTAGAAGGGTCCTTTATAGGTTGGATGGCGGACACCACGAAAAATAGCTATACACTTAAATTATACAATACATTTACAAGAGTTTGAGTTTAATTATGAAATCAACTTTAACATCCCTAGTTAGTTTAGGTATGTGATGTTCGATACAATGATTCTAACAAGACTCTTGAAATACATACTTTGAGAAAATTTTTTATGAAATTTCAAGCATCAGATGAGCCACAAGCATATGATTACAACTAAGTGACTAACCAACATTTATAACCATTGATTTACATTGGCATTGATATAATTTTAGTGATGCATTTGATAATGCAATTATTTTGGGATATCAGTAGTGGATTACTTATGTAATAGATTAGTAGTGACACATGTTACGCATACAATTATTTTGGGATATCATTCTGTTTTCCGTAACCTGATGAACAGGTTGGATGGCATGTAAACATAACTGTGTGCCGTTGGAAGGTTTCAATGCTGGATGGTCATTATCCCCATTGTTTTCTCTGATATGATCCACTTGAGCTATGGATATGCTTTAATTACAGGGGTCAAGGATTTGAGGAGATTTGAGGGGAGTTCAAATCCCTTGATGTTGACACCATAAAGTAACTGGGTGATTCAAATCCCCCTAAAACTGAGAGTTTGAAATCCACCATGAGAGCTTGGATTACTTTTAAATTCCTTCCAAGACTTACATTTGGGCACATGGCCCACTAATGATGTCCTAAAACAACTAGATTATCAATTGCATCAGTATAAATTACTTTAATATGATGATTAGTATCGTCCAAACATTGTCTATATAAATTAATGGTTAAAATAGTTGGTTAGTCATTCGGACATGATTTTGTGCTTGTGGCAATAAATTTTAGCCCTTGATCAGGTGGTATTAATAATCCAATCAACGGCAATAACTTAGCATTTACATTTGGCGCAAGATATGTTTTCTAATACTGACTTGTGATGTAGTTCGAAATTGATTCTTTAATTTGACTAATATGGATTTGCCTTGCATCTAAATTTGAATTTACATTATTTTTCATTAGGCTATTGTTTATATGAAGAATGTATTTCTTGTAGCGGAATATTTTTAGGATAAATTATTCATATATCATTTTCTTATCATAAATTATTCATATTACAGTTTATAGTTGTGAGTTGTAATTTATAGATTTGTAAGTTAGATAATTAGTTACTCGTTTGAGGATTTCTATGGGGCCATACATAGATATGGTGTGTTTTTTGGTGGTATAGAAATCGCTCAAATTGTCTCATTTTGGACAATTCAAGGTTAGATGGATAGTATCTTTCATATAATCTATTTAAATGTTCATGCCTGATCCGCGGCCCATCTCCTCGTTTCTCTCTGGGTATGTTTCTTCTGTTTCGTATCTAATGCCAAATATCTTTACATTGTTTTAGATATTTGGCATCGGAATGTAACGTAAGATCAACTTATCTGGAGAGGCATGGGGAGATGCTGTCGGATTTTCGGCATGGACGTTTAAATGAGAATATGAAAGTATTACAATCTATCCAACCTTGGATGAGTAACTAATTTAGGATTTAATTGTATTAGCTTAGAATTAATGGAGCAGACCCGGATGTGCGTTAGAGCTATCTGGATGAGCGGGGGTCCCTAGAAGGTAGGAACCGCTGTTATGACCATGATGAAGCTGTCTATTTCCTCTGGACAGCGTTGGAGGAGCCTGGCCATTTGGACAGACCGTATTTATGTATTTGCTCGAAATTAATGGAGCAGACCCGGATGTACGTTGGAGCTATCCGGATGAGCGAGGGTCACTGGAAGGTGGGAACCGCTGTTATGACCATGATGAAGCTGTCCATTTCCTATAAACAGCATTGGAGGGGCCTGACCATTTGGACAGGCCGTGTTTATGTATTTGCTCGAGATTAATGGAGCAAACCTGGATGTGCATCGAAGTTATTCGGAAGAGCGGGAGACCCTGAAAGGTGGGAACCACTGTTATGACCATGATGAAGCTGCCCATTTCTTATGGACATCATTGGAGGGGCCTGGCCATTTGGACAGGCCATGTTTATGTATTTACTCGAGATTAATGGAGTAGACCCGGATGTGCGTCGGAGCTATCTGGAAGAGCGGGGGTCCCTTGAAGGTGGGAACCGCTATTATGACCATGATGAAGCTGCCTATTTCTTATGGACAGCATTGGAGGGGCCTGGCCATTTGGACAGGCCGTGTTAATATCTGTATTTGCAGGTACCACACCCTTAACCTAAACCTATAACCTAAACCCATTCTCAATTCCCTAAATCTATAACCTATAACCTATAACCTAACCCTAACCCTAAACCAAAACCTATAACCTAAACCTTAACCTTAACCTATAACATATACTTATAATCTTAACTTAAACTTATAACCTTAACCCATAACCTAAAACTAGGCCAAACCCAAAACCTTAACCAAAACCTATAACCTATACTTAGAACCTAAACCTAAACTTATAACCAAACCTAAACCTAAACCGAAACTTATAACCTTAAACCCAAACCTATAACTTAAAGCCAAACCTATTCTCAACCCAAAAACCCAACCTAAACCTAAACCTAAACCTAAAACTTAACTTATAACCGAACCTAAACCTATACTTATAACCGAAACCTATTATCAAATCCCAAAACCCATAACCTTAACCTAAACCTATACCTATAACCCAACCTAAACCTAGACTTATAACCTAAACCTATTCTCAAATCAAAACCCATAACCTAAACCTAAATCTAACCTAAACTCAAATCCCTAAACCAACTATAACCTAAACCTAACCTAATCAATAACCCATAACTAAACCTAAACCTAAACTTGAAAACCCCAACCTAAAACCCGATCCCGAACCCGAACCCGATTTTTCAAAACCTCAACCCTGCTCTATTCTCAATCCCTAAAGCTATAACCTAAACCCTACCGATACCCGACCGATACCTATAACCGAACCTAGAACCGAGACGGAAAACCGGAACAGAAACCGACAACCTAAACGGAAACCGAGGCGAAACCTAAAAAACGGAGACGGAGAAACCGAAAACGAGACAAACTCTCTTAACCGCTATAACCTTTACCTACCTAACAGAAAACACAAACCAAAAAAAACTTAACCAAAACCTAAAACCTAAAACTATAAACCTAACTAAACTTTAACCTTAACCCAAAACTATTCTCAACCCAAAACATAAAAAAAACCTAAACAAACCTAAATTAACCTATAACCCAAACCTAAACCTATAACCTTAAAATATATTTATAAACTTACCTATACTTATAACCTATACTAAAAATAAACAAAACCTATAACCCAACCTAAACCAAACCCAAAACCTTAAACAAAACTTAAACCTATACTTATAACCTAAACCTAAACTTAAACCTTAACCTAAACCTATTCTCAAATACCTAAACCTAAACTTATAACCTTAACCCCAAACCTATTCTCAAATCCCAAAACCCAAAACCTTAACCTAAACCTATACTTCTAAGCCTATTTTCAAATCCCAAAACCCAAAACCTTAAGCAAAACCTATAACCTATACTTAACCTAAACCGAACTTAGAACCGTAACCGAAACCTAGGCGAAAATCCCAAAACCCAGAAACCGGAACCTAAACCTAGACCGAGAAACCCAACCTAAACCTAGAAGGAGAACGGAAACCGAGGCTCAAATCCCAAAACCCAGAACCGAAAACCGAAACCTTAACCGAGAACCCAACCGAACCAGACTTAGAACCGAAACCGAGGCGCAAAGCCAAAACCAGAACCTGGAACCTAAACCGGAACGAGAACCCAACCTAAACCGAGACTTAAACCTTAACCTATTCTCAAATCCCAAAAACCATAACCTTAACCTATAACCCAACCTAAACTTATACTTATAACCTAAACCTATTGCGAAATCCCAAAACCATAACCTAACCGAAACGGAGAACTATAACCCAACCTAAACCTATTCTTAAAGCCCAAAACCCATAACCTTAACCTAAACCGGAACCTATAACCCAACCTAAACCTATATTATAACCTAAACCTATTCTTAAATCCCAAAACCCAGAAACCTTAACCTAAACCTATACCTATAACCCAACCTAAACCTATACTTATAACCTAAACCTATTCTCAAATCCCAAAACCTATAAACTAAACCAAACCCAAAACCTTAACCAAAACCTATAACCTATACTATAACCTAAACCAAAACTTATAACTTAACCTAAACCTATTCTCAAATACCTAAACCTAAACTTATAACCTGAACCCAAACCTATTCTCAAATCCCAAACCTATAACCCAACCTAAACCAAACCTAAACCTTAATCAATAAACCCAACCTAAACCTATACTTATAACCTAAACCTATAACCTTAACCTATACTTAGAACCTATACCTATAACTTAAACCGAAACCTAAACCTTAACCTATAACCCAACCTAAACCTATACTTATAACCTAAACCTATTCTCAAATCCTAAAACCCAAAACCTTAACCTAAACATATACTTATAACCTAAGCCTATTCTCAAATCCCAAAACCCAAAACCTTAACAAAACGATAACCTAAACCTATACTTATAACCTTAACCTAAACCTATGCTCAAATCCCAAAAACTTATACTTAAACCTAAACCTAGACGTTAACCTTAACCTTAACCTATAACCTATACTTATAACTTAACCTAAACCTAGACCTTAACCTAAACCAAACCCAAACTTATAACCTAAACCTATTCTCAAATCCCAAAACCTAAAACCTATACTTATACCTAAAATATAACCTATAACCTATACTTATAACCTAAACCTAAAGTTATAACCTAAACCTTATCTCTAAACCTATTCTCAAATCCCTAAACTATAACCTACACTTATAACTTAGCTATAATCTAAACATAAAACCCGAACCCGATTTCCTAAACCTAAACCTTAACGTATTCTCAAAGCCTAATCCTAAACCTACACCTAATCCTAATCTCAACTCCAATCCCTAAACCTAAACCTAAACTTATACCTATTCTCAAATCCGTAAACCTAAACCTAAACCTAAACTTATACATATTCTCAATTCCCTAAACCTAAACATATAACCTAAACCTATAACCTGGCCTAATCTTAAAGCTATTTCCCTAAACTGACTTTAGTCTTTTCATTGTAGACATGGATAAGAGTTGGATGCGAGCTAAGAACATGTTTGGCTCAGAATATAAACAAGGGGTTCAAGAGTTCATGGAATTTGAGCGAAATCGGGTAGATGCAAGGAATAGGATTAGGTGTCCATATCGAAAATGCAAGAACATGATATCTAAGACTTTAGACAAAGTAGAGGACAATTTGTTCATAGTTGGGATTAACCAGAGTTACACTTGGTGGATCTATCATGGTGAAGATATGACCCATAGAGTTGCGCCCACTAAAGTCCTTGCTGACCCAATTGTGCCGGATGACGAGGATGAAGACGTTGACAAAATGCAAGATATCATAGGGGATGTGTCAGGGGAATAACTGCGGATACTAATTTTGCAGCGACAAGCAATAGCCAAGATATTCCTCCAATGGGTGATGACGAATCAGAAAAGTTTAGTAGGTTGTTGAGGGATGCGCAACGTCCACATTATCCCGGGGTGTGAGAACTTCTCTAAGTTGAATTTCTTACAAAGTTACTTCATTTAAAGACAATAAATCGTTGGAGTAATAAATCGTTCGGCATGTTGCTTAAGTTGTTGAAAGAAGCATTATCGGACAGTGAGACATTTCCTAAGTCTCATTACGAGGCAAAATCCTTGATGCGCGACTTGGGCCTTGGTTACACCCTCATACGTGCATGTATAAATAATTTTTTATTGTATTGGAAAGAACATGATAAGGTTGAAGAGTGTCATTTTTGTGGAGAGTCTAGGTGGAAGTATGATAAAGCTGGGCGTAAGAATATCCCGCGAAAGGTGTTAAGGTACTTCCCATTGAAACCCAGATTGTAAAGATTGTTTATGTCTCGTAAGACGGCTGAAGATATGAGGTGGCATAAGGAGAAACGCGTTCATGATGATAGTACACTGACGCACCCTGCGGACTCTGAAGCCTGGTAAAATTTTGACAAGCAACATGACTGGTTTACAGAGGATTCTCGCAATGTTCGACTAGGTCTTGCAAGTGATAGTTTTAATCTATTTGGTAATATGAGTAGCTCGTACAGTATGTGGCCAGTGGTGCTTATGCCCTACAATTTACCTCCTTGGTTGTGTATGAAGGAGTCATTTTTCATGATGTCATTGCTTATTCTTAGACCCAAGTCACCTGGGAATGACATTGATGTGTATTTGCGACTGTTAGTAAATGAGTTAAATGAGTTATGGAGTCAAGGTGTAGAAACGTATGACACATTTGCAGGACAGACATTTCGATTGCATGCAGCGATCTTGTGGACAATAAATGACTTTCCCGCGTATGTAAATTTGTCTGGGTGGAGCACGAAGGGTAAGTTAGCTTGTCCTACATGTGGTATTGAGACTTGTTCATTGTCATTGAAGCATGGTAAAAAAATATGTTATATGGGCCATCGTCGCTTCCTTCCGAGCGATCATAGTTGGCGCAGGAAGACGATGATCTTTGATGGCAAACAAGATCATAGGCCACCCCCGAAAGATCTATCTGGAGAAGATGTGATGCAACAACTGAGTAACATTAGAAAAGTTAGATTTGGTAAGACATCGCACTTGAAGAAGAGGAAACGAACAGTATTGGACTATAACTGGAGGAAGAAGAGCATCTTTTTTTAGTTGCCCTATTGGAGCGATCTGAAATTGCGATACAACTTGGATGTCATACATATTGAGAAAAATATAGTGACAATGTCTTCGGAACATTGATGAACATAGAGAAGAAAACAAAAGACAGTTTCAAGGCTCGATTGGATCTACAAGAAATGGGTTTAAGGAAAGAGTTGCACTTACAACCACATGAAAATTCGTATACTATGCTAGCAGCCTGCTACACGTTGACAAAACTAGAGAGAAAGCGTTTATGTGAATGGTTGAGATCGGTGAAGTTTTCCGATGGGTATGCGTCAAACATATCTCGCTGCGTAAACATTACGGACTGCAAGGTAATAGGAATGAAAAGTCATGATTGTCACGTCCTTCTGCAACGCCTACTGCCGGTTGTGATTCGTGGATTCCTCAGCAAGGATATCAGTGCGGCATTGATTGAGTTGGGGATATTCTTTAAGGATTTGTGTTTGAAATCGTTGAATGTAGATGTTATTAAACGACTGGAGAGGGACATTGCCATAATACTTTGAAAACTTGAAAGAATATTTCCACCTGCGTTTTTCGATGTCATGGTACACCTAACTATTCACTTGCCGCACGAGGTGAAGCTTGCAGGCCAGTACAATATCGTTGGATGTATCCGATCGAAAGGTGGTAAAACCTATTAAATTTTTATTCATTCTATAAACTACATATATCCATGTTTTCATACGTATAAATATTAGTTTGTGTACAGATACCTTCACACACTCAAACGATTTGTGAGGAATAAGGCACAATCGGAGGGGTCGATAGCTGAAGTGTACATTGATAATGAGTGCCTTACATTTTGCTCCATGTATCTTCGTGGCATAGAGACTATATTCAACCGAGAAGATCGGAATGCCGATGAAGGGCAGGAGCATGAACAAGGACTCATATCTGTATTTGCATATAACGTTCGTCCTTTAGGATCCCCGACATTTCAGGATATGGACCTTGGGGATCTAGCAAAGGCGCGGTGGTATGTGTTGAATAATTGTGAAGAAATAGAGTTATACTTGGAGTAAGTCTTCCCTCGATTATTGTCTTCTCTACATACGATGACCATAATGTTTCTTGCTGATGACGTGCCATTTATGTGTAGCGAACACATAGACGAGATGAAGTCCAAATTCCCCACAAATTATGATCGAATGCATCAGGACCAGTTTCCAGAATGGTTCACCAAACGTGTAAGATTTCACATTATATCTCACCACACTTAGAATTTTCGTTGTATTCCACATTATTTTAACCTAAGAAAATCTCTAATCAATTATATTCTGTATATGATAATAGATGACGACGTTGCGCACGAGCAACTCTGTTGATGCGTCTAATGCACTATACTCACTGGTATGTAGCCCTGACAGACGTGTATCTAGATATACAGGTATTGTAAACGGGATTCGGTTCCACACCGAAGAACGTGAGAAGTGTAGGACCACACAAAATAGTGGGGTGGTTGTGAAGGGAACAAATGAGGGGGGTGAAATTGACTTTTATGGAATTTTGACGGATATTATTGAGCTAAGTTATTGTATGAGAAAGGGGTGGGGTACTTATTTAGATGCGATTGGTGGGACATTAGAAATAAGAAGTTGTGAATACAGACTGACAACTACTTTACGAGCATAAATTTATCTCGAAAGTGGTTTAAGGACGACCCATTTGTCCTCGCCAGTTAAGCCGAACAAGTATTTTACCTCGCTGACACAAAGTTAGGTGGCTCTTGGCACGTGGTGCAGAAAATAAAGCCCAAGAACCTAGTTGACATTCCCGTACCAGAAGTTAAAGATAGCGAGGACGAGGGAAATGACACGTCTAGGGTTGAACAAGCATATCAAGAAGACATGCCATCTAGGGATACATGGACTGATTCAAGTGTTAATATTGATGTGGTGCAATTAGACAGAGATGATGTGCCACCCGATCATGTTGATGCCTCAATAATACAAGACATTGTTAGAGATGATAGCGGTTTCATTGATGACAATGTTGCAGATGATGAGGAGGAAATACTGATCAGCGATAGTGATGGTGAAGAAGAAATAGCCCTAAGCGATAGTGATACAGACGACGATTATTAAATGTACACATGATTTACATGTCATTTTTCAATTTGAATAATTTATGTATTCCATGTATACGTGAAAATTACAAGTCATGATTAATTCCTTTTATTGACTTGTTTAAAATCCACATTTGCAGTTGAGTTAATTTCTGATCATGTCATCCTCAAACCGGAGCATAGCAGAAGTATGCAACATACTTCATCAGCTGTTGCAGATGGATGTTTCGGTCCTATCTTCTTCTGGTAGGGCCATGGAGATACCCGATCTGGTCGATGAGTGTAGAGTGGAATATATCGACGATGACTCAGACGAAAGATTATACTATCTCAAAGAAATTTCGGGGCTGATAGAGATATATAACCACGGGAAACGAAATATGGAAGATGCGACTCTGTCACTTGTACATCTGAATGGAGTCCCAAGAGACCAGATTTCTCCTATTGTGACTGATATGTTGGCTATAAAAATGTCGAGTGCTTCACACTACATGACATATGCTTCTGAAGCATACGATAACTTACGCAGGGAGTACTTCAGATAGTTTACCTCAAAGTTGTTTCGTGTGTTACAACGAAATATGTGTATTTATTATATAATAACAATGTGTAATGGAATTTCTAAGGGTTATAGATTAAAGTTTACAGTTTTATTATATTCTGGTTGCATTATAGTGTAATGGTTTAATCATATTTTAATCACCTCTCTAAGCATAAGCACAAATGCATTCTGCTATCAACACTACTTGTATAATGTTTTAGTATATTCCACTTGTATTGACATTGTTTAAATTTATAAGTTCGTAGCTCGCACATATTCAGTGATGGCACCAGGTGGGAGAGCACATCGTTTGCACACTGGATCTACCCCTTTTACTCGTGATGCGACGGAGACAGCATCGCCGTCACATGTTGCATCACAGGCGTCTAATCCCTCAGTCGCGCATACACCGGGCACTGCATGTAAGTCTAGACATGTATTTCTTTTAATGACTTCTGTTTTATATTACTTACATATTTCTTTTATAACAACGTCGTCGAGCAGCCGACGAGGACGTGGACCCACGCGTGGGTTGCTTTTAGAGTGACATACGCATGAGAGTAGGGTGACGGTAGAGTTCCCACAGGACTGCATTAGACCTGTTGGGAACAATGCCAGACTGTTTACGTTGGAGGTCGGTGTCTGATGCTGATCTCTTATCCCCCCACCACCCCCCGTTAGACAGACATGACAGATGATGTGCGGCAGCTCATCCATCAATGCCTTCAGGTAAATTTTAGTAAATTAAAATTTATTTTATGAAAGTTCATTTATTCTTAAGTTATTATCTTAATAAGATTATTGCCTTAATCTATTATTTACGAAATTGCAAGATAAATTTGACATCGATTTGAGTGTTCCGCACATCTCCTATGTCGTCGACGACATGATCAAGGAGCGGTTCAAGGATTATCGCGGTAAGTTATACCGGCAGTACAAGCGATGCGCGAGCTACGAGAGGCCGCACAGTCCGCACCGCCACACGTGACCGATGAGAATTGGCGGATACTCTGCGATAGGTTTTCGTCTGATTCTTTTCAGGTAATATTTACATATTTACGATATCTTAACGCAATAATTAAATTCATAATTAATAACAATGTATTATGAATAATGTGATCAGAAGAAGAGCAAAATAAATTCTGACAACAGGTAAAAGTTGGCAGTGAACCACGTAGCTGGTTCAAAGTCATTTGTACGACTTCGTCACGACATGGTAAGAAATTACTGGTAATTATTACGTTTATATATTCCTTCTATGCATTTTTACTAACTCTATTGTCCTTTCGATTGCGCAGCGAGATTCTGTTACTGGCCAGGAGCACGGACCAGTAGACTTCTACAGAGGGACTCACTGTTGGCAGGAGACAGGATCTTGGATACATCCTAGAGCCAGCGAGATTTGGGTAAAATTCTTACATTGTAAAATTTAATTGCATTAAATTATAATAATGTCATTATTATGAAAATTTATATGTTTTCATTACAGGAGGAGATGGACACCTTACGCAGTCAGCCTACTCCCAATGGTACTCAGCTGAGCGAGCCAGAGATCTTGAGCCAGGTGTTTGGCACCCGTTCTAGATGTGTGCGTGGTTTGGCTATGGTGCTAAGCTCACGACACCCGCTAGAGCTGCCTCCACCCGTTCCATCGTCGTTGGCGATAGCGCCGTACGCCGAGCTGATATCGCAGAGAGAGAGGTTCAACAGCTACGAGTTGTCATCCATGATATCAAAGAGTAGCTGAGAGGCAGAGGGAGGAGCAGGAGAGGAGGATGGAGGAGCTGGAGAGGAGAGGGAGGAGCATGGAGGGAGGATGGAGGAGTTGACGAGGAGAGGAGAGGGAGGAGCAGGTGAGGCAAATGGAGGAGATGCGGTGTGCGCTACATGAACGACGGATGATGGAGAGTTTCAGGCTCTTGCTGCACGCTTACCCACCGATGCCTCACCACCTTCGCCTTCATCTTCGTGATTTTTGTATTTTATTTATGATGTTTAAACTTATATGTATATATGCGTGAATGAATGTGATGTGGATAAGATATGTTGTGTTTGGATGGTGGGTTACCAGTTTGGGTTTAGATGGATGTGAATGTGAATATGATGAAATATATTATATAACAGGTGTATATCAGGAACATGTGTATATCAAGAATTTTGTGTTGAATATTTTTTTTTTAAAAAGACTTTTAGCGACGAAAATTTTCGTCGCTAAAGGTTAAAGAAATTATTTTTTAGCGACAAAATTTTCGCCGCTAAAGGTTTTAGGTCATTTTTTAGCGACGAAAGTTATCATCGCTACACGTCACAACACGTATATTTAGCGACGAAGTGTCGTCGGAAAAAGTTTACAAGTTTAGAGACGAAATTATAGTAGCCGTTTAACACGATATTTAGCGACGAAGTCGCCGCGAAGTTTATATTTTTAGCGAAAATCTGTCGCTCGCGAAAAAGTTTTTATAATTATTTTTAGCGACAAAATCCGTCTTAAAAGCTTGTTTAAAAGTATTTTTTAGCGGCGACTGTTCGTCGCAAAAAGTTTTTTTTTTTAGTAATTTGTCGCCGCCAACTGTTCGTCGCGTTATTTTTAAAGCTATTGACAGAAAAAATTAGCAACAAAGTTTTCTAGACTTATTTTTGCGACGAAACAATCGTGCCCTAGTAAAAAGTCGTCTGCTATACTTTTAAGTTTTAAAACTTTTCGTTAAGACGAAAAGAAAATCACCAAAAAGTGTTCTTGTCGTCGATTAAATTCCGACTGTCTTTAAAAATTGTCTTGTCGATAAAAGTAAACATTTTGAAGTCTGTCTGTTGCTGCGGCTATTGGCGACGAAAATTTTCGTCGCTAAAAAGTTTTAGCTACAAAAATTTTACTTTTAGCGACGAAAATTTTCGTCGCTAAAGGTACGATTTCTTGTAGTGCACAACTATAAATAGGACTCCTAGAATGCTCCAAAGCATCTTCTACGGTTTGGAAAAGTTTCAAGGACCATACACAAGTGTGGAGCAGCCGCCAAAGAGTTTTTCTTCTTACCTAGTTTAATTTTCATGCTTGTTTAAGAGATTTGGTTTCAATCAAGTCTATGGTTGGCTAAACCTCTAGCTAGCTAGGGCTAAGAGGTGAAGCTTGTAGCGTGTTTGAATTTGTTATTTGATTCTTTCTCTTATTGAACTTCATTGATTTCTAGTTTGATATTAAGGGAATATTTTCAATTTTCTATGATTTATTGTGACTTAAATTACAATAGATGTTTATGTGATAGCTTTGGATATCTTCTTTTCCTATTTGAGATAGTGAGATTAGTAAATCCCGTTGTTCACCATCGTCTCCTGGGCATGGTAGGGTGATAGAATCCTTTCCAATCATCACAATTATCCTCCATTGAGAATTAAGTCAATGAAAAGTTTAGATTTGATTTAAATTGCTTTATCTTCCAATGGATAGGATAGGACTCCAATTCCAATTGTGTTCCTTGAATCAAGTAAGGTAGCATCTTGATAGCTAACAAGTGGATCCTTGGCACCCTAGTTCCCACCTTTAAATCATAAGTTTTAATCAACATTATTCACCATTACTCTCAATATTCAGATTTCAATTTAGATATTTTTCTAGTTCTAGTTCTAGTTATTTCAGAATACGTACAAGTTTAGTCTATGTGGATTCGACCTCGGTCTTACCGGTTATTACTACATCGCAACCACACCCTACACTTGGGTGTTGACCATACATTGGTCTTACCGAGTTGTTTACTACTTGACCCTACGCTGGGGTTGTTAACACTTGGTTGATTAGCTGACTAATGCTTAGCTCGGTAAGAATTCGATCGAGACGGTCTTGGCGAGGTCGGATCGACAACCAAGGCTAACCTGCTTAAATAGGCGATCATCTTTTCACCTTTGGCTTGGTATTTAGTGGTCACTTGGTTGACCACTAACTACGAGTCGTTGTGAATTTTTAGCTTTTTGGCCTTCATTGCCTAGCTAATCGTAGGCATGCTAGGAGTGCTTCGTATTCAAACTCGTTGTTGGAAGCTTGGAAGTCTTGTGTAGACATACTCGATCTTGACCTGGTTGGGCAAGGTCAGGATCAACCTCGCCCCACTCCCCTGTGCATTTGAGGACCCGTCTATGTAAAGGGTCTATGTTAGTGGTACCTCGCTCTACTTGTTCCCTTCCACTATGGGTGGAAGGTCCGTATGGTAGGTGAATTCTGTTATAAAGTTGGTGATAACCTACCCTTTAATGGTTGTCCGAGGTCGATACCTGATGTCAAACTCATCGAGCTCGATCGCCCACTTGGTAAGTCGACCCAAAGCTTTGGGTTTCTGCGATGCTTAACAGAGGGATTGATTAGTTGGGACGACGATGGTATGGGCCTGGAAGTAGGGCATGAGTCGTCGAGATGACGTGACTAGGGCAGGGCTAGCTTCTTTATCTCAAGATAGGCCATCTAGGCATCGATCATTACTCTGCTTACATAACAAACATGTCGTTGGGCACACCTGTCCTCCCTGAATAGAGCTGAGCCAACTGCTATCGGCGAGACGACTAGGTATGATAGTAGCTCTTCTCCTTGCATAAGTTTTGAGAATAGAGGTAGAGACCCTAGGTCAGCCTTGTGTTTCTAGAATGCCTGCTCGCACTCTTCTATCTAGGTCGACTTCTGATTCCCTCTCAGTTGTTTAAAGAAGGGCAAACACTTATCTGTGGCTCAGGAGACAAATTTGTTCGGTGCAGCCATTCTGTCCATGAGGCGTTGAATCTCCTTGTTCGACTTGGGGGGAACTCATTTATGTGAGAGATCGGGTTTTATCGGGGTTTGCCTTGATCCCTTTCTGGTGGACCATGAAACCCTAAAACTTGCTCGAGTTAACACCAAAGGTGCATTTTGCTCGGGTTGAGTTTCATTCGGAATCTCTTAAGGATGTCGAACATCTCTCTCAGGTCGGCCATGTGGTCCCTGGCCTTGGTGCTTTTGATGAGCACGTCGTCAACACAGACTTCTATAGTTTTTCCGATATGCTTGACGAACATTATGTTTACCAACCTCTGATATGTTTCTTTAGCATTCTTCAACCTGAACGACATAACTCGGTAGCAGTACAATCATCTGTCTGTTATCAAGGCCATTTTCTACTTATCATGCTCATACATGCTAATCTGGTTGTACCCTGAGTACACATCTATAAAACTGAGGAGTGCGTACCTACCAGTGGCATCCACTAGTTGGTCATTCACAGTAGTAGAAAATCGTCTTTTGGGCATGCTTTATTCAGGCGATGTAGTCCACTCAGACTCGCCATTTTCTGTTGGCCTTTTTTACCAGCACCATATTTTCCAGCCAGTCAGGGTAGTGTACTTCCTCGATAAAAGCCTACTTGAAGGAGCTTGTCGACCACTTCATTGATTGCAACGTATCTTTCCGCATCAAGCTTGTGTTTTTTGTCGAATGGGGTTGTGGTCGAGGTCCACGTTCAGTCGGTGGACTGCAGCTCTCGAGTCTATCCCGAGCATGTCCTGATGAGACCATGATAACACGTCAGCGTGTTCTCTCAGGAGGTCTGTTATTTCTATTTGGAGCTAGGGTTCGAGCAATGATCCGATCTAAACTGTTCGAGCAGCTTCTTCCTTGGGATCAAGGAAAGTGACCTACATCGTTTATTGTTGTTGTGCTCTACCTTATAGAGCTACTGAATAACACTGTTGGGCCTCGTGTTGGTTGCCCCGGACTCTGTCGACCCCATGCTCAGTCGAAAACATCATGGCGAGGTGATCGGTGGAGACTATGGCCTGCATGACATTTAAGGACGGTCTGCCTCAAACCATGTTATACACCAAGGGGTAGTCCACCACGAGGAAATCTATAATGGTGGTGACCTAGTTAAAGTCCTATCCTGTTGTCACTGGCAGAAGGATGCAGAAGGGGGTTCGCATGGGTTGTAACCTCAACCTCCTTATCCCCATCTTGTCGAAAGTGGTTGTGAATAGGTATCTATCGAGTTGCCCGTGTCAACCAACATCCGGTGCACCTTGTGGTTGGCTACGGTCATGGTGACCACAAGTGCATCATCGTGGGGGTGTTAGATCCGCTTAGCATCCTCTTCTGTGAATGTGATCTTGCATGAGTCTACCCTAGGTTCTTTCTCAGGACAGCCGGTGAGGTTTACTTGATGGACTTCGTCGGTGAGCCTCGCGCTTCGAACATGAGCTCGCATGCTCAATTCAAGTCACCACCTCCGGCGGGTCTAGTGAAGATAGTGCAGATTTCACCGACTAGCTCGTTGTCGTTGTGTTCCTCACGCTGCTCTCATTGGGGAGCTAGTCGGTCTTCCTTTGCACTTAGTAATGAATTCACGTAGGTATCTTCTCTGAATGAGAGACTCAATTTCCTCCTTGAGATCAAAGCAATTGATTGTGTTATGGCCATGGTCATGATGAAGTGACAATATTTCGTCCTATCCCTTTTCTCTGGGTCGGCCCTCATCTTGGTCGACTACTCCAGGATTCTCTTCTCTCTGATCTTTATGAGCACCTATTCTGGCATGGTGTTTAATGGAGTGTACTGACGAAACCGACAATCTAGAACTCGAGGATCTCGGCTAGCGCCACCCTGGTCACCCTCTCCTTTTCTTTTAGGGTTCGCGTTGGGTCCATCCTTAGTCTCCTTTCTCTTCTTGTCTTTCGTCGAGCCACTTTCACCCCTGGCGTCCTTGTGGGTGCCGAACAATTCCTCTCATTAGTATATTTCTGAGCTCAGTTCAGGAGGTCAGCGAAAGGTCATTGGGGGGTTCTTGTTGAGCTCAAAGAGGAACTTTCCTTACCTCAGGGCCTCGACATTGAACCAGACGATATAGTCTTTTCAGTGGCTCATCCTCCTTTCGGGTTACCATAAGGAGATGAGTTGTCTGCTTCCTTATATCCTTGCCCCCGATGAATCGGGTGGCAAAGGCCCTACTGAGATGGGCAAATGAACTAATGGATTTCAGCTTCAGGTTCTTGTACCACTTTTGAGCTGCCCCACTAAGTGTTAGGGAGAATACCCTATACCTCACTTGTCCGGAAGCATCGTGAAGCTCCATCCATACTCTGAACGATTCCAGGTGTTTGGCCGGGTTGCCTGAACCCGAGTAAGGCAATATACATTCAAAAACCAAGCAATAACTGGGTTGCCTGAACCCGAGTAAGGCAATATATGTTGCGACTCAATCTGTTCGAGGAAGGCATCTACAAATGATGGGGCCTTTGCTCGGTAAGCCTGCTAGATACTACCGAGTTGGTCATGGAGCTCTCTAATTTCTGCCCTCAAAGGGACTTCTCTTTCCATAGTAATTTCTGGGGCCTTCCCCCGAGCTTGTCACCTCTGGTCCAGGGTATGCGCAAGTTTGACTTAGCGAAATCGCTAGTTGTTGGGGTCGGCATTGGGACGATGAGGCTTCCCCCAGCTCGGGCTTGCCCCTGGTATGGCTCGGGGGTGCCACTGCATCGAGCAGGAATGCTCGGTTGTCACCTCCGCCTCTTCTTGTTGGTTGGCTAGGGGATGCCTGCTGTCTTTCTAACAACATCATGATACAGTCTACGTTTCCGGTTAAGGCTCCCACTTGGTTCTCTACGCAGATGAGTCGGCTACCTCGATTTCGAGACTTTTGCACCACCGCTTGTAAGGGCAATTAGGACTGAGGTAGTGACTGCGAGGCCTGATCCTTGCCGGACGAAACCCGATGGGTGGATTCAATTATAGTTGGAGCCTTTCCCTTTCTTTTTACCATCGGGGGAAGGACTGGTGGCAGTTTGAGTTGGATACAATGAGAACTTGGCTTTACTGTCGGTTCCCACAAACGGTGCTAATATTTTGTCGAGTAGATTTTTGGCCAACAGATGCAATTGATCGTGGAGGCACACCCACCAATGGACTTGCAAGGACAAGGGAGATGTGGATAATGGTGGTTGCTGGTGACTGGCTATGGACCCTCTAATGCCTAATTTAGGCACCCTCTAATGCCTAAGTTAGGCTAGTCGATTCTGATTGAAGGTTGGAGTTTTGGTTTTTTGAGATCACCTCCCTTCATTTTAGGTTAGAAGTGTTTAGAGTCCTCCTTGGATGGTTTTAAAACTGTCGTGTCTTAATGGGATATGTTGGAGAGTCCCTGTTTAGATGGGAAACCGTTCCTGAAAATGTCATCAAGCTCGCCTTGGTCTGCGTAGTCTTCGGCCGAGATCAGGTTGGGCCCTCCTTTTTCGGATTTAAAGCGTAATAAACTCTGGGTTACTTGACCATCTTGGCGGCGGTTGGTTGGGTCATCTCGGCATACAGGGGAGCTCGGATCTCCAGTTCCTTACCTTACCAATCCCTCACTGTGTTGTGGATGCTCCTGGTTAGACGATCCTTCCCCCATCGAGTTCTTTCCTCGGACAACTCAGCTTGGGGGCTCATCTTTGCGTTAGGGTAACTGCTCATTCTATCTTTGAGCCCAGTGCTTTGATAGCTTAGCTTATAGGCCCGTTGATGGTGTCTTTGCCTGGACGTTTGGTTACCCTAGCCCGGGAGGCACTTCTCTCATAGTTAGATGGCCATTCTTTTCGTGTGAGGAAACAACTTGATTTTCCCCACAATAGGTCTTATCTTGCTCTGTAAAACAACGAAACTCTAATCCTTTAGTAAGTATGAATGATCGATGTGAAAACACTAGAAAAAGTCTTCATATGCCATAAATAAAATTGAACAAATGTCAATAATGATTTAAATGGCCCTTAAAACCTAAATTACATTGTTTTTCCCTAACTTGCTAATTGTTGAATATTTAAAGGATCATCAAAATGTAAACAATCAATGGTAAATATTGAAGAAGCAAATGCTTATTAACTAGTTGTTACAGTCATTAAGTTCATTTTAATTTTAGATGATGACCATTCTTAAAAATTGTCACATGAGGATGGTTTAAATGAGTTAATTTATGTCATGTGTGCACAAGTTCAAGTAACCTAAATTGTCACATGAGGATGGTTTAATGAGTTAATTTATGTCATGTGTGCACAAGTTCAAGTAACCTAAGTATCAACATAGACCTTGCTTGTTAGAACCTTTTCTTTCATCTCCAGTGATCCACTTCCTCTCTCTTTGCATGCATTGGACATGTCATATTTTGTAAATATATAAAAAACAGAGACATATATTAAGTCTCATTTATGATGCCAAATCATACCATGGATCAAAGTTGGGAACTTAAGGGAAAATTTCAGGCGAATTGTAATTGTGAATTGTTTTGACAACCTATATCAAAATCTATTGAAATCTATATGAATGTGTTTGAGAGCTTATGTTAGATGACATTGATGGAGAGAAAGTAAAAGAGAAATCTATTAGGTACAAATCTATGGTAATTGAAATCATGTGAAATAGAATTAAATAATTTTGTTATGATTTAAAAAAAGAAAGAGAAAAGACTTTTGATGTATCGTTAGTGAATGAGATCTTAATTTATATTTCATACGCTCTCCAATTCATTAGGGTGGGGCTATTTCACCAATTCATTATTAATTTAGTGTCCATTTAGTTTCATACATACGTGCCATGTGCTGCTGCCTCACCTATCCATCAGCAGTGTAGGCCATAAATCTAGTCATTGTTATAATAGGTTGTTTGGCAGCATGCAATTGGATGGGATTTGGAGGCTTTTGTGCCTTTGGTGGCTACGGACTAGAGGGATTTGAATTCCAGAGGAATCTGGATCCTCCAGAAGAGCTCCTTTTATCTCCCACCCGAAAGTATCTGATTTTAAATCCAATGAAAGGTGGGATATCCATATTGGGTCCCATCATATCATCGCTTTGGATCAGTACCGCGGGCCAGGCAGATTGAAACGGAAAGCTCGAAAGGGCCCGCACGCTGTACAATCTCTTGGTCCTCGTCGCTACAGTAGCTTCGGTGGGAGCAGAAAGAGTTATAATACTAACGATAACAGATGGGAAAGATAGATATGGCGTGCCTCACCCTCAGCCCCTCCTTCCCTCTCTCTCCTCCGTTCTCATCCGCTTTCTGTTTGTTCTCCGTGTCATCATCGTCCTCACCATCACCATCACCTCCAGCTCCACCTCCAGCTCCGTCTCCATCTCCATCAGAAATGCAGACGGTCCTCTTACATTCCTCACAACTGCACACGTATCGCCTCCTCCTCTCCTCTTCCAAATGCAGACGGTCACAGAACTGGTACCGAGTTTGTGGAGAGGATCCGTACATGGATCGTTCTCGTTCGCTCATTCATGCCTGGTGGACGCTGGTGGAGGGTTCCCCGATCATGCTCCAGGGGAAGAGGAAGGAGCAGAGAAGAAGATGGATGCTGTGACTGTGCCATTCGCGTTGCATCGGATGTGGCAGCTGGTTGCGAATGATCGATGGGTCATCTTTGCTGGCTTCATTTCCCTTATTCTTGCAGCGGTGGCTTCCCTCTTCCAAAAAGCAACAAAGAAATTTACTTTGATTCCCTGGCACTGGCTGACACTTTGTTCATACAGAGAAGAAGGAAACATAAAATTAGAAAAATTCGGCTTAAAAAGTGTCTTAATGGTGATGCTTGCTTTTGATGGATCCTAAAACAAATCTATGGCACTTCCATACTTATTTAGTGGATGGTTTGAAATGAAAAATAGCCCAGTGGTCACGAATTCACTAAAACAAGAGTGTCTACACATTCTGAGATCAGGGTTTTTTAGCATTCTGATTTTGGAATGATAATCTATTTACAGTAGGTCCAGCACTTTGACAGTTTAACATTAATAAGCAATCGTGCTTTGTCAGGCTGCATCTGGTCAAAATTATCTCCATCATTAACTGTCGAGCCGCCTGTGATTGTGAGCCTCAAAGGTTAGATTTTTTAGGGATCGTGTCTGAGTTATCATCTTTACCGTAGAGGAACGTTCTTGATCGTGATAGCGTGAAGACTGAAGAGTGGGCCACCATAATGGGCCCAGCAAGAAGAATCCTTGAGGTGGGTGGCTCCGAAATCAGCATAGTTTCCTTAAGGAGATTTTCTCCTAGTTTATTTATTTATGATTATTATTTAAAAATCTGGATAGAAATCCAGTCTTCCTTAGCCGTAGTATCTTCATCACATCTCTTGCCTATTTTTAGGGTAGCAAAGCCGTGCGCAGCACGCCAACAACGCAGTGAGCTAGATCCAATCTTAGGCCTCACCCACAAACGATAAACAGGAAGAAATATAAACTAGAAAAGAATAAAAGCATTTAACAAAACCACAAGACAAGATATACGTGGAAAAAACCCAAACTAGGGTAAAAAACCACGGATGCAAAATTCCACTATGAAGAGAATGAAGATTACAAGGGCAATATACTAACCTCTCCTTGGAAGTACAAAGAGAAAATCCCTTGCCCACACCTTAGAATATTTCCTAATATTCACCTTAACCCTAGAATAACTCCTAGGGACCCCAATTTCTAGTTTTTACAACTTCCCTTTCGCATCCCAGTTGCGAAAGGACTTGCGACACGAAATCCGCGAAACTCCTTTCGCATCCCAGTTGCGAAAGGACTTGCGACACGAAATCCGCGCAACTCGACTAGGCGTGGGCGGCCCAAATGTGGCTCCACTTCTCAACAATCTCCCACTTGGAGACACATCGCCATAAAAACCTTTGTCTTCTTCAATCCGGAGTGCACCACCTCTCCGTCTTCAAGCCTGAAGACCAATCAAAGCTGAACAGAGCTTCAGCTTCTCCCTTCGTGACCGCCTTGGTCAGCATATCCGCAGATTCTCACTTGTATGAATCTTCTCCAGAGCAATCGATCCATCTTCCAGTAACGAACGTATGAAATGATATCTGATGGCAATATGCTTGGTCCTTGAATGAAAGGCTGAATTCTTAGCCAAGTGTATTGCACTCTGACTGTCATTGTACAGCTTGCAATCTACTTGCTTCTTATCCAACTCTTCTATAAACCTTGCACCTACCCATCTCCTTGAATGCTTCTGTAGCCGCAACATATTCTGCTTCTGTCGTACTGATAGATACTATCTTTTGTAACTGAGAGACCCAACTGACTGCAGCACTATCCAGAGTAAAAACATAACCTGTAGTGCTTCTCCTGCTGTCAATATTCCTGCCAAATCTGAATCACGTAGCCTTGTAGCTTGATTTCCGATCCACCATAGCACAGCCCTACATCCTAGTACCTACCAAATATCTAAGGATTCATTCACATCTTCCCAATGTTCCTTCCCGGGGTTTGTTTATGAACCTGCTAACAACTCCCACTGCTGAGCAATGTCTGCCTCGTGCTCACCATAGCATACATGAGACTCCCAATAGCTGACGCGTATGGGACTTTAACCATGGTAGTCCCGTTCCTCCTGCATCTTTGCCCCTTGCTCCTTAGATAGCTTGAAGTGGTTGGCTAATGGAGTGCTAACTGGTTTGGCACCTTTTATATTGAATCGGTCAAGTACCTTGGCTATGTACTCTGCCTGTGACAAAACTAGTTTCTTGTTTTCCTTGTCACGCTTTATCCTCATGCCTAGGATTTGTTTTGCAGCTCCTAAATCCTTCATGGCAAATTCTCTAGACAGTTGTCTTTTGAGATCTGAGATGTCCTTCATGCTTGAATCGGCCATAAGTATATCATCAACGTACAAAAGAAGGATGATGTAAGACGTATCAAAACTCTTCAAGTAACAACAGTGGTCTGCATGACATCTCCTAAAACCGTTTCCCGACATGAAAACTGTCGAACTTTTATACCACCGCCTCGGGGCCTGCTTCAAGCCTATAGACTCTTCTTCAGTCTGCACACCTGTTCTCATTACCTGGTGCCACGTATCCTGTCGGCTGATGCATATATATCTCTTCTTCAAGGTCCCCATGAAGAAAGGCTGTCTTAACATCTAGCTGTTTTGATGTAAGTCCTCTGAACCACTATACACGACCATGCGAATCGTAGACATTTTCACTACAGGTGAAAATATTTCAGTGAAATCGATACCTGCCTTTTGTTGAAACCCTTTCACAACCAATCTGTCCTTGTACCGTTTCGAACCATCGTGCTCCTCCTTCAGTCTGTAAACCCACTTGTTATGAAGAGCTTTTACCCTTGGGTAGAGTGACTAGCTCCCATGTACGATTAGACTCAAGAGAGTCCATCTCATCATTCATGGCCTGCTCCCACTTAACGTGTATATTGACTGTAATGCCTCTTCAAAACACTCTGGCTCACCATTATCTGTCAGTATAGTAGATAATGTAAGAGGGTGAGTATCGGACCGTGGGTCTCCTCTCCCGAGTAGACCTCCTCACAACTGGTGTATGCGGCTCTGCCTCATCCTGTGGCGCTGTAACACCCATGTCTGGTAACTCTTCCAACTCTAAGAATTCTTTTTTCTCGGCCTTATTTTCTTGCGCACTGTCCTTATGCATCACTTTTTCATTGAAGACTATGTCCTTGATTCTGATGATTTTCTGTTTTTCTGCATCCCAGAACCTGAGCCAAAATCATGCTGCCCGTAGCCTATAAACGTGCACCTCCTGGACTTCGCATCCAGCTTGTTCTGTGCTCTGCATCAATGTGAACATATGAAGTGCAACCGAACACTCTGAGATGTGCAAGGTTCACTTCCTTCTCAGTTCACGCTTCTTCTGGTAGCCCACCATCCAATGGTGCTGAGGGACTTCTATTGATGAGATATGCGGCAATTAATTCACGCATCTGCCCAAAAGTCTTGGGCAACCCTGCATGTAACCTCATGCTCTGGCGCGCTCAAGGATGGTCCTGTAATGCGCTCAGCCACACCACATTCTGCTTGTGGTGTCCCTGGAATCGTTTTCTGATGTTTTGATTCCATTTGCTGCACAATACTCCTTTAAACCTCTATCACAATACTCTCCCCATTGTCAGATTTGAGACACTTTACTGTTTACCTGTCTCATTTTCTACCATAACTTTCCA
>JAJHSJ010000003.1:35951671-36048385 GCA_021015155.1 Magnolia officinalis
GGTGAGTCTCCAGAGTGTGATAACATTACCAAGTTAAATAATTACAAGTATAGTTCCAAAATATACCAAATGTGTAAGTGTAATGCCTTCTATCCCAAGTACCATAGCCCCGTCAATACAATACCAGGTTCATAAACCTGACAGAGAACTACATGTAGGAGAAACTCCTCCTCTACATCACAATAGTCCGGCTCTGCTTCATAAGCATCGCCATCGCCTGAAACTCAAACAAATCTGGTTGGTGTGTACAACACCGTCCCATAACGTGGGAGTGAGTAGCTAACTCAGTGGAACAATAAGGCATAAGTTATCGTGTTATCAATTCAATCAAGCAGTAATGATAAAGCAGTAAAATCACAACATTCATAACTACTCTTATTAATGCAAGTATGAATGTAGTCATGATGAATGCCCTCACTGACATACTCCCTCATGCAACACCCTCTTCGTTCACGGCATGCTTTCATCCCTCAGTGCTCCACATCTTCCAGGCACATGCAATGCATGATGAGCATGATTACCGAGTTGTTATTAGTCCATTTCAAACAGCAAGATTGGGAAACTAAGATACCTCCCTTGTATCATTCCCAAACATGATCCATTCTAGGGTCGTCAATCCTAGACAATCTCATACGATGGTGTGTTTCTAGGTCGCTGCTAGGGCTGTCAGGGCTGTTACACGGAATCGTTGCACCACTCCCCCATCACTTTATCAATACAGGCCTAGTTTATACTCTGTTACTACGGGAAGGCTCATCACCTCACCACAGATTCAGAGTATGCCCGAGGTCACTACAAAGGGCTGTCAGGGCCGTTACACGGAATCGTTACACCACTCCCCCATCACCGTATCAATATAGGCCGATAGCACGAATATAGTGTCTCATACCACCATAATCGGCTCACGAGTCTGGTTGCTCACTGGTCACTACGGGGAGGCACGTGGCCCCAGCGTAGGCCGACAGCTCAACCACAGTGTCCCATACCACCATGCCCGGCTCATGAGTCTTAGTGGATCGAGGTACCATAGTTAACGGGATTCCACTAGTAAGTTTGGTACCCTAGGTTCAAGCAGTAGAGACCAAACATGGTGAACATACATTAGACATATCGGGTTACTTGACGAGCCTGACTAGCTCGAGCGCACAATCAATTGGATGACATGAAGTGCATAAGCACTTCACGTGGCCTAACCACTGTCGCCAACTGACGTACAACTCGGGTTCGTCAAACACATCTACGTGGTGACATGAAACTCAACCACTATCTCAAGTCTAGTACCGACTGTCTGGACTATAGACATAGTCCCAAGCTCAATCAAACCTTATTTGTAGCATGTGGAGTAAAGCATGATAAACAAATTAATTCAAGTATGTTAGTAAGCATGTCATAAAGCATGTTATAAAGCACTACATAAATAGGGATACCAACACATATATTGCACAAGTAAGCGGTTTAAGTAAACAACCTCATGGAGGAAATCATACATGTCTCTAAGGTAGTTGAGAATCCCATCTCAACACCCTCCTAAGGCATCAACATCCAAACACTTACTCACACAAGCATTTCTACAAACACTTAACATACACTATTTCAACATACTTAGTGTATGTTAGCAAACATGTATTAGGGCGAATCCTTTCGCCAAATAAGTATTTTATTCACATATCATATATTCATACCACAAATAATCATGTCCAACACACTTCCAAAATATATATGTAACGGTATTTTCTACAATACACTATTTCTACATACATAGTGTATATTAGCATAACATGTATTAGGGCGAATCTTTTCACCAAATCAGTATTTTATCCATATAACACATATTCATACAACAACTAATCATGTCAACACATTTCCAAAATATATACGTATACCATATTTTCTACGAATACCTAGATTATGTAAAATTCCATATTCTACGTCTTTAATCGAAATAGAAATCAGAAAACACTTTGTACATGTGCAATCGCATGCAGATCATGAATCTATCATTATCTGACATTGAAAGCGTTGAAAACCGTAACATATACACCTAAAGTCCTCACCTTTTGTCGTAGAATCGTAACGAAGTCGATAGATTTGCTAAGGCTTTGTATACGGCGATTCGGCAACCTTTATGATGAAATAGGTTAGCTATTTCATAACCTACAACTCTTAAAACCCAAATTAGTTTAGGGTTAGGGTTTCTTACCTAAAAACGTCGCTGAAATTGCCGGGAAAGCGATAAGAATGAGGTGATTAAGCACCTAAGGCAGCAAGGAACAAAGGCAGGAAGGATCTCCCACAACTCTCCCACTTTCTCTCTCTAGGGTTTCTCTCAAATTCGGATGGCTGAAATGAGAGAGGGTTTAAGGTCCTTATATAACCCCAAATCTCACCAAAACAGACTTCTGGACAAGGTTTACTTAGGTTATAACCAAAGTGGACCTTTTCCAACTCAACGGAAGACTTCTGGCGGGCCTCCTTGAGCCAAAGGTCGGACTTAAGCTCACCGACATCGGATCTAGGTGGAGTTAAGTTTTTGTTTCGGTCGGGATTCCAGATCACGCGTGGCGGACCAGTTTCAGTTCAACGATCAGCGGATCTCGATCGGAGATTCCGAGTACATGTAAATGTGTATGAAATTTCTCCTGATCCGAGGGTGTAATTTGGTCTGATTCTGACGGTCTGGTTGCTTAAAACTGATCCGCAAGCAACACGTGTCAGATTACTATTCAAGATATTTTATTTTGAATTAATTTCATATTTCTCACACTCTTCACTCTGATCTCAAGCGAATAGCGCTGGGACACTATCTGGATTTGATTTTGAGATGGTTGTCAAGCCCAGCAAGGTAGTCTTAATTTCTTAACTTCGTGTTAATCGGACTTCCGACGTGCGGTCCAGATCCGATACGGAGTTTCAAGACGCTCCCGAGAGCAGTCGGGTAATGAGATTGAACCTAGATTTTAGGGTTACCTAGCATCAATGATTCTACAAGTTTTGGGTCTTGCAGATCGTATTTAAAGTGATTGGTGCTAATTTCTCAGGCACTCTAGTTTAACACTAGCTAAATCTCGCCTAATTTCTAAAGGATTTAGTCCTGAGTAATTTCTGTCTGAGGTGGTACCTAGGCCTTTGTAGTTTGTATCTAAAGTGATCCATGTTATACTACTTAGCTAGTTTAGGATAGTGTCTAGGATGAAAGTGCTTAAAAAAATTGAAAGAACAAGGTGGTGAAGGGTGGAATTTGTGAAGGAAATGGGTTAAGGAGCGATTTTAGACTGTGGGATTCAGTTCTGACAAGTTAATAAGGTGTTAGGATCGACCCATTGCCTAAGGACGTTTAATCTCAGGTTGGCAAAAATCCGGGATGTTACACCCTTCACTTCGGCCGGATTACCCTTCCTCCTCTTCTTTTCCCTTATTTTCATCCCTAATCATGGTGTGTGGCCCACCTTGTGGGCCAACAAAAATCCAGCCACCCAAAAGAGGGAGGACGGCTATGACATTCAACCCTATGACGTGTGGCCTCAAAATCCAACTAATTGGGGCACATGCAAAGGTATTTTGGATGGTGGGATGGTCTGGATAATTGTGGGGCCCACTAGGGAGGTCCATTCTCTAATTTTCTGGGATTAAATTCCATTTTAAATACTGTTATAATTATTTCTTTCCAACCTATTGTTGCTGTACAGAAACTATCTGGACAGATTTTTGGGCCACCTTGGAGCCTGATTTCTGGTTATTAGGTGGTAAGATTGATACAAATTAATATGTGATTCTTATAACTACATGAGCCACCTACAACCTTACCAAATTTCAGCCCCAATGGACCCCATTTGGGCATCTAAAAGGGTGGGCCAACATAGTGGACTACCAGAAATTTCTACTGTGCAGTCCAGCAGCATGGTCCCTTAAAAACTAAATTTTTAAAAATACTTTTACTGATGGTGGGCCATCTTTCTGGGTCCCACCTTATTTTATGCTTGATGAGGGACCTTGAGCCCAAATTTCAGGAATTTTGGAGGCCCCGGACCCACCCCTTGTGGTCCCAAACATGGGGACAATTATAATTCCAGCAACATTTCACCCAGGATAGTCTTTAATCCCGAATTTAATTAAAATACTTCTGGGTATCCAAAAATTATGAAAATTTACAGAGAGGTCGTCCACCCATGTTGGGACCTACCTACCAATATTTAGAGTCAACGTAACCCTATACACACCGTGACAAGGGCTGGACCGGTCCACCACATTGGGACGTCCAGATTAACCAGATTTTCAGGATAGTCTATTTTATTTAAATTAATTAGAATACTTATAATTATCTAAAAATTACAAAATTTTATGAAAGTCTGGCCCACCTATGGAAGTACCGACCTGAAAAATTTCAGGGCAAACGGGCCTCTGTACCGTCCGTGGTGCGGCCTGGAGTGCCCACTAGACTGGGACGTCCAAGCTGGGGCGTTCAGCCTTGGTTGGCCGTTCAAGCCACTTTGTGGGCTCACTTTAATGTATTTTATATTCCACCACTCATCCATGTGAGGTCCATAGGGACTTGATCATCCTTCCCTTCAGTAACATTCAACTGGGACCCTTTGGATGAGTTTTTGGGCCATATACCCAAGCCCATAGAGCTACCTTTGCATGAAACTTTCTAGATAGGCCCATAAATGTTGTTTTTGGGGCAGCATGGCCCATCAGATTTGAGGTTGATTTAACCAGTTATCTTGCCACTTTCTTTCAGCATTTTTTAGTGTAATTAGTACTCATCTAAGGCCCACCCAAGTTAGGTTTTCATTGGAAAATTTTACGTGGACAATCGACTAGTTCCTTAAGCCTTTTGGACTATAACCTTTTTAGTAAGCCCATTGACCTTTGGGCCTATACTCTTCTACCTATTGTGATGGGTTTATGGACTATCATATGCAAGTAGTTGGTCCCTTGGCTGCCCACTAAATTAACCATGTACTTGGGCTAAGAAATGAGGCCCAACTCACTAGTATTAAATGTAAAATTGCCCATGTGGATGAACTACTGGGCTGCCCATGAGGCCCACCATAATATGTGGGTTTATGATCTTTATGGTTGGGCCCAAACCTTGCTTGGGGGCCCACCATATTACCTATGACTTAGGCTTTGGGTATAACCCATTAGGCCATGTATTGCTTGGGCCTTAGACCCTACTTTATATGCGTAGTGGGCTACCTTTTGGGACCCAGTTGAGGTTGGATGTCCTCCTTGGTGGCCCTAAGGTAGACCCATAGGGCCCTTATAGGTGGTTGAAGGCCCACATTAGACCTTGATTAGGACTGTTTCCTCCTTGGGATTATAACTCTTTTAGCTTGTGGATCACCCCAAAGTATTGGGCCCCCACTAGAGGACTTCTCTTTTCCTTAGAATTAAAGCACCTATCTATGTGCCTAGACCTTGACCCTCCATAGGACGAAGGATTACATATTCTATAGGTAGCACACTTACATGACCCATATGCATCATCTGTATGAATTGATTGCATTGTATGGTAGTCATTGAGGGATGGAGTTTCTCCCCTCGCGCACAATGAGTGCCTAAAGCTTGTACATGGTCTGTATGTATGACTCATGCATTGGCATCGCATGTCATGATGATACCGCCCTTGCTTTATCAGGGCGTTGCCACCACAAGGGTATTCGTGGATGGCTGGATGTGTGGACACCGGAAATGATACTTAAGCATACCGGGTGCATAAGATGTCCGTGGGTAAAATTCCAAAAACTTCCATGATACCAAGGGACTGCCCCAACACCGTGACCGAGTGGAAACTATGAGCGCACGAGGGCCTTATACCGATAGGTCACAAATCTCACTGTCGTGTAGTCGGTTGGGTAGAGATGTGGCCTTATCTGCTTGTGAGGGAGGGCATTATTAGGCTAAGTCTGACCAACTTGTGAAATGAGTTTGCTACCATCGAGCCTCATTGGTGAATAGCTGTCCACAGGCGGGTAGTGAGGTCTCTTACGCTCGTTCGACTGTGCGGGTCTGTAGAGCGGCAGTCATTCCGTAGTGTAATGGACCACAATGATTTCCTTATGATTGAAAATGTACTTGATATATGGATTGGTCATGAGCATTGGCATTACTTCACATCACATTCGCATCAATTGCATAAGCCCCTTCATGCATCGCCTTGGTATGGGGCCCAATACTCATTGCATCGTATTTACGATAAGCCTTGGTAAGGCTAGTGATATTGTCATTAAGCATGTTTCTCTTCTCGTACCTCGTGTTATTCTTCTATGCACCATTGTCACACACTTTCACCACCCCTTAAGCTTCTATAAGCTTATGCACGATTGATGCATGTAGGAGATCCTAGGCAGGCGTCGTAGCGGCAGAGCTTGGAGTAGAGTTGAGCTTGAGAACTCCAGCTTTGCTCACTTTTCTCTCCTTTTCTATTATCTTATGTATGTCCTTTTGGACCTTATGTAAGCTTGTAAAAGTTCAAATTCATAGTGGATTTTGTGATGTGTGCCTTTGTTATTCTTAAATATACTTGTTGTGATCTTGGGTATGCTCGTATTGGAAATGATTATACTGTTATGGAAATCCTCCTTGTAGGATCCCAGGATCGGAACCTGCCTCAGGAGCCGAGAATGGGGTACTATGGAGGCTGTTGCGGCTAGAACCGGCTATCGGGTTCCTTGTGAGTCCAATTGCCGAGTCTGGGGCATGACATTTGAGAAGTGCAATTTCTCTCGATCTGCGTCTGATCCAACCTCGGCTTCTTATTCTCTAACGTCCTCCAGTCCTAAGGAGTTCCCATGCCGAAGCATTTTTTCGGGACACCCTTCTTGTCTGGCTTCCTTCTTCTCCCTTTTTTTTCTCTTTTTTCACAGCCTCTCCGATGTCTTCCAGGGAAGATTCTGAGGCTGCCACAATTTTTGACTACCTACAGGAGGAGTCAGTGAACAACATTTCTACTCCAAGTCCCCACCTGTCACTGTGTCCTCTGAGTCCGTTCCTTTAGGGCCTGCTCTCCCTTCTATCAAGTCTAGTCACCGGAGACCTCCTTCTCTGATCGAGGTGGCACCGTGATCTGAAGCATCCTCTCGGTCCTCTGGTGACCTAGTCCTTACGGTTGACACCTTCGTGTCAAGGTTGAGTGTGGCCAATCTGCACTTTCTCAGGTCGGAGTTCTCGATCCCCAGCTCGGGGGAGGTGAACCCCAACATTTAGCAAGCCATCTTCAACTGCTACATTCTCTGGTAGTTAGTCAAAAATTTTGAGCTCATAGTGAACGAGCTCCTTCACCTGCACCATACTAAGAGCAACCCGAGCTCACATGGTTGGTATTATTTCTCTTCTTAATCAGGTAAGGGTTAACCTATCATAACCAATAACTCGTCTTCCAACAAAGGCTATAAAGATAAGTGGTTCTTCATGTCTAGGGAGTGGGAGGCTCCATCGACAGAGCTTGAGGGTTTACGATCTCGAGTCCCAACCTCCTTCGCCCTACTAGGTCGGAACATAGACTGAACTATTATACTTATGCTTCATGATTCTTTATTTTGGTGTTGACGTTGTGCTCTTTTCTGCACCCTTTCCCAGATCATAGTCTCACCTCTTCGTCTACCACCAACATCAAATCAGGATCGCTCAGGAGTGACCTGTCGACCAGTGTCACCACAGAAAGTTGGTGACTTCTACACTTCTACATTAGTTCGACTTTACTCTAGCCAGTAAGTCTCTTAGCTTGGCAATCTTTAATATTAGTCGGTTGCTCTCTTTCCTGCTTACTTACCTTCTCTATTTTTTTCAGAGATGTCCGATCACCCGTAGTCGAGGAAAAGGAAGATGCCAGTTGGGGTCGAGATGGAGAGGTTGAAGGTTGTCGCTAAGAAGATAATGCCTATTGTTGTGGCTCAACCTTCTCCTCCTGGTGCCCCTTTGAGTAGGGTTACAGCCCCCACAACCGAACAACTAGTAGCCGAGGCTGCCACTAGGACCACTCCCCCAACCAACTGGGTAGAGATAGAGGCTATTGTTGTCTCAGCAAAAGGTTGAGCAACGACTGGTGGCAAAGTTGTTGTTGCACCCGCCCACACCCCTCCAGGGGACATCCAACCAAGGGAGGTGGTGGATCTCGACATGCCCTCTCCGCACGCTCAGCAGGCCTGAGCTGAAGAGGCTCTGGGCAGTGAGAGTGCTTCTTAGCACCAAAGCTCAGCCCCCAATGACATCAGTACGGGGTGGGAGGCCTTCTTCCTCCATCCCTAGGCACTTAGCCATGCTAATGAACTGAGGTCAAGGTTGTGTGCCAAAGGAGGTGGTTAACTTAATATTGTCGCTTCGCCCCAACTACCTCTTCGGAGTGATGGCTTCCTCACACATCAACGTAAGTCGGTAGTAGACGTTTGAATGTTTTATCTTTCAACATCTTTATGCCTATCTTAGCTTCCTTTTCTGTTGCAGGAGGCCCTTGGGGTCCTTGCGATCCGATGATTCTTGCTCGACCTAAAGGCTCGGGTCGATGAGGCGAATTGCAAGCTCGGAGCTGCCAGGGCCAATCTCGAGACAAAGGACTTGGAACTACTGGTGGCCACAGAGGCCAAGGAGGCTCTTCGTGCCAAGGTCGAGTCCTTAGTGATGCCCTAAGGGTATCCACGGGGGAGCATGAGGCCGACATCACCTGGTTGCAACAGAGTGGCACCATCTTAAGATAATGACCAAGGTGGCCAAGCTGGAGGCATGGACTACCGAGGTAAGGGCTCGATTGGCTGAGACAGAGGCCAGGACAGCCGAGGTGGAGGCAGAGCGGCCGACGTGAAAGCTAATGTGCTATCGAGGAAGGCCGCTGTAGTGGAGGCTTACAAGGGCTTTGAGGCCACAACGCTGAGCTAGAGGAGGTCTTCAATGTCAATTTTTGAACTGCCAGGAGGAGGTTCAGTTGTGGTTCCCCGAGCTCGATTTGTCGTGGTTGGACGATGAGGCGGTCGTGCCAGCTAGGGATGCTACTAATCAGTAGGCTGTTGTAGATGAGGTCATCGCCGAGGTCACCCTCGAGTAAGCTACTGACAAAGAAGGCATCACTGAAGTCACTCCTAAACAAGAGCAACCCCTACCCTCATAAGCTAACTATGCTAGGCCTGAATTTTGTAACTCTGCAGAATTTTTTTTGTAACTAAACTTCTCTTTCATAAAAGAAATTTATCTTAAAATTTTCCCCTGTCTCTGTTTTGATATGTTTTCCCTTTATTGTGTGTATGCTTATTGTTCCCCCCCCCCCCCCCCCCCCCCCCCCCCCTTCACCGAGCTTAACTTGGTCGGGCTCGGAAGTGAGATCTTGGCGGGAAGGTTACCAGAGGTCGGTCCCTTTAGTAGTCTCCTCGGGGTTATCTTTTCTCAAACACTTAGATTGGTATCAAATGTTCATCACTGGACCCTGTCCCTCTTGTTCGTTACCTTATTAGGGTAACAAGCTCAGCTGGGGGTGCCTTTTTTGGCCTCTCCCTCTCCTCGGCTTTCCTGTTAGCCACCAAGTCTTTTGCAATATGAAGGATCCCTCCTCTTACCTTTTCCTTGGCTCTCTAGCCACTGTGATTATCACTTATAGATAATAGATCAGTCATCGATGTAGGAAAAATATGCTTTTTGATTTATGAAAAAAAATAATTACAAGTACCTAACACTTGAGGTGTTTTGTCAAACTAGCTCACCTAAAGCGCTTGTAGAGCTCGATTTGATCAGTCTCTACTAATAGTAGATCTTCAAGTGCTTTAGATTCCAAGGATGACGCAAAGTTCGCCCCTCTAACTTTTATATCCGGTTTGTCCTTGGTCAAGCTATACCAATGACTTTATAGGGTCCTTCCCAACTCAGTCCTAGGACTCCCGAGTCAAGCTCGTTCGTGCTTAGGGAGACCTGTCGAAGCACTAAGTCTCCCACTTTAAATCTTTGTTGCCTCACTCTTGTGTTGTAGTACTGAGCAGGTCTCTGTTGATAGGCGACGATCTTCACCTGGCATTGTCTCTGAGTTCTTCGAGCAAGTCGAGTCTCAGTAGCATCTGTCCTTCATTCTCCTCTGGTCGGAATAGCTCGGTTCAGCCCGACGGTATTCCAATTTCTACTAGGACCACTATCTCGGCACCGAATGCCAGTAAAAAAGGTGTTTCCCCAGTAGTCGTTCGAGTTGTGCTTTGATATGCCCATAGGACATGTGGCAATTCTTTAGCCCATGCTGTAACGCCCTGAAAATCGGGGGTCGAGCATAAGCTCCACTCCCGAGTTCCAACGCATCACTTATGCAACATAGATGATGATGATTGAATGTTGTCCATATTAGTACATTAAACATGAGTGGGATTATACCAAAACAGTATATCATACTCTAGAGACAGTTAAATAAGCAAGCGGAAGACTGTGTTAGATATATACAATATATAAACTGTTGTAAGTCTCCAGAGTGTGAACATGTTACCAGGTTAAATATATACATGTATACTCCAAAAGTGAACAAAAAGAATATACATGGGTGCTCCAAAAGTGCAGAATAACAAGTGTAATAGCGTCTAATCAACATCCATGTAATCCCGTCAATCAGAATATGGTCTACATAGACCCGCCTGATAGCTGCATATAGGAGAAACCCTCCTCATCATCATAAAAGTCCGACTCCGCTTTGCAAGCATCGCCATCATCTGAAACTAAAATAGGGTCTGGTTGGTGTTTAAAACACCATCCTGTAACGTGGGAGTGAGTGATCAACTCAATGAAATTATAAAGCAAAGGTTAACATGTTATCAATTCAGTCAAGTAGTAATGATAAAGCTATACAATCACACATCCCTAAGTACTCTTGTTAATGCAAGAATGATATAAAATAATGATGCATGCCCTCGCCTACGCTCCCTCAGCGACTTCATCTCATGATCACGGCATGCAACCCTTCCTCAGTGCTTGACCTACTACGCCAAAGGCACACGTAATGCGGTTCATGCTCGTGATTAGCTAGGTTCTTACTTAGGTTTATTCATACAACAGGATTGGGAAGCTAAGGTACCTCCCTTATATCAATTCCCAAACAATGATCCATTCTAGGGTTGTCAGTCCTAGCAAATCTCATACGATGTTGCGATTCTAGGTCACTACAAAGGGCTCGTCACCTGATCAGTGTAGGCCTAGTTTATACTTTAGTTGCTACGGAAAGACTCGTCGCCTCAACGCAATCCTAGAGTATACTCGAGGTCACTACCACCGACGCCCTACCAACTGGTAGTCTATTTTCGAAGGCTTGTCGCCAACCCGACTGGGGACCACAGCCAGGCTGCACCGAGGTAGGCCTATTTCATACTCGAGGTCACTACAAAGGGCTCATCACCTGATCAGTGCAGACCGACAACTCGAATATAGTGTCCCATACCACCGTATTCGGCTCACGAGTTTGAGTTACTCACTGGACACTACGGGGAGGCTCGTCGTCCCAGCGTAGGCCGACAGCTCAACCACGGTGTCCCATACCACCATGTCCGGCTCATAAGTCTTAGTGGATCAAGGTACCAAGGTTAAACGGGTTTTCTACTAGTGAGTTTGGTACCTTAGATTCAAGCAGTAGCGTTCATACATGGTGAACATACATCAGATCAATCGGGTTGCTTGACAAGTTCGACTGGTACGAGCGTACGCTGAATTAATCGACAAGGTACCGCTGTCGACGATCATCGTACGACTCGGATTCACCGAACATGTCTCGTGTGGCGAAATGATTCGACCACTCGATCGGAAACCATTATCGATTGCCTGGACTATCGTGTAGTCTCATTCACACTTCAAATGTAACAGATAATCACATGTGCTAGTTATGACAGTATTGAACATACAATTCAGTCACTACAATCATTTGAGAATTAACAGAATAAACATAACATCACACATATGCATTTCATACTTAAATCATGTAGTTGGGTCTAAGTTATGAGAAAGGATTTACTCACATAGCTAAGGTAATTGAGGATCTCGTCTCAACACCTTTAATAAAGGCATTTCATAATTCAATTACTCATTCAGACATTTTATCGAACGCTGAAACTACACACTTCAACATACACGACATATGTTGGTTATAACGTATAATTGTGCAAATCCATTCACAAAGGAGTCGCCTTACATACAAAAAATATCTATCCTTGGTTACAAGTCATGGCAAACGCCAATTCTGGTTCTTTACTTTCATTCAGACATTTTTACAAACACTTACACTACTCCTTTCATCATACATGTATTAGACTAGTTATAACATATATCCTGGCAAGCCGTTTTACAAAGGAATTGCCACAAACACAACAAGCATTTATCCATGACGGATAATCATGGCAAGCACAAATCCAAATTCCATACCCATTCAAACATTTCAACAAACACATGGAATGCATGTTAATAAGCATAGTTCATACACATGTAATATATGGAAAACATAGTATCTAAGGGTATATGGTAGCAATCAAGTCAGTCATAAACCATTACTGACATTGAAAGCCTTGAAAACCATAACCTAAATATTTATAGTCCGCACCTTTCGCCGGTAGACTCGTAACGAACTCTGTTTAAACACAAAGCCTTTGTCTACGGCACAACGGTCACCTATAGCATGAAATAGGTTAGCTATTTCCTCACTAACACTATTGAAAACCCTAAAATAGATTAGGGTTAGGTTTTCTCACCTACTAACGGAGTCGGAATAGCCAAAATAGCGATGCAGAAATGGTAGCTAAGCTCGTGGAGCGATGGGATCGAATCCCAGGAACTCTCTCCCGCTTTCTCTCTCACTTTCTCTCTCTTTCCTTCTCTCTTTGCTCTCTTCTCTTTCCTAGGTTTTTCAAATTCGTATGGAATGAGAGAGAGAGAGTTTAAGGTCCTTATATAGGCCCAGAACTGACCGAAATGGCCCCAGGGCCATGGTATACTTAGGTTATAGCCAAAACCCATCTGTTTCGTCTCAACGGAGCACTTCTGGAGGCCCCTTTTCTACATGCGGTCGAACTTAAGCTCCCTGGCATTGGATCTAGGCTGAGTTAATTTTTCAGTCCGATCGAATTTACAGATCGACCGTGGCGGACCAGTTTCAGTTCAACGGTCACCGGTATTCGATCAGGGCCACAAGTACACTGATATGTGTTAAAAATTTTCCCTGATCTGAGGGTGTAATTGGGTTAGATTCTAATGGTCTGAATCCTTAGATTTGGCCTGCAAGCGAACCGACTCAATTCACTTAAGTTTTAGTTCATTCCTAAAGATATTCGCATTTCTCACACACTTCGCTCCGGGCTCAAGTTGTGGTTTCTGGATACTATCTGGATTTGATTCCGAGATAGTTGTCAAGTCCAGTAAGGCGGTCCTAACCATTTGATTTCGCAGTAATCGGACTTTCGACGCGCGGTCCAGATCCGATACAAAGTTTTAATGTGCTCCCGAGAGCAACTGGGTTTTGAGATTGATCCTAAGTTTCAGGGTAATATAGCGTTAATGGATCTACAAGTTTTGGGTCTTGCAGTTAGTATTTAAAGTGGTTCAAGCGAATTTCACAGCTAATCTAGTTTAGCACTTAGTTATTTTCATCTAATTCTAAAGGATTTGGTCCTGAGTGATTTCTGCCTGAGGTGGTACTCGGGTCTTTGTACATGTTTTTCCAGGACGTTACACATGCTCACTTAAATTCTCGAGCTTTGTATTAAGATGGCTCTTGATGATTTTGTTGACCGCCTCCACTTGGCCATTAGCTTGCGGGGGTCGAGGTGAGGCGAAGACATTGTGAATGTCAAGCGTCTCATACGGTCATCGGAACCTGGTGTTATCGAACTTCCTACCATTATCAGTAATAATGGTATGGGTTATGCCGAATTTGTAGATGATGTTCCTCTAAATGAAGTTAGTCCTTTTCTACACAGTGATCTGAGCTAAGGGCTCAGCTTTGGCCCACTTCGTGAAGCGGTCGATGGGTAGGGGTCCGATGATGTTGACTCCCCATTGTACGAAGGGCTAAGCGCCACTCATAAGAGATAATTGCTCGGTTGCTACCATGTCACTACCGCGAAGCATTGACACTTTTCACATTTCCCTGCAAACTGCCTAGCGTTCTTGTGCATAGTGGGCCAATAGTATTCTTGTCGATTTTCTTTGTGCGCCAAGGCTCTCCCTCCTGAGTGGTTTCCACGAACACCTTCATGGATTTCTCTTAGGACGACCTCTTTTTGTCATCAGCACCTCAGGTAGGGTAATCAGAACCCCTTCTTATACATGATGTCTCCCATTATTCTGTACCAAGTAGATTGGTACTTGATTTTTCGTGCTTCTAGCTTGTCTTCAGGCAACTCGCCTTATTGTAAGTAGCATACAATTGGGTCCATCTAGTTCGGTGCATGATTGACTGGGAGGGCCACTTTCTGCTCGGGCTTGTAAGTGTTATAATGTGTATAACACACCTTATTTGTCAAATTTTGTTTAGACAAAATAGCTTATGAAGTGGCCTTTTAGTGTGGGTCAAGATGGAAAGTTCAATCTCTACTAAAATTCAAGTCAAGTAGATGATCAAGATGTAAAGTTTAAGTTCTACTAAGATCAAGATGGAAAGTTCAAATTCTAACAAGATCAAGATGGAAAGTTCAAATTCTACTAAAGTTCTAATAGAAGATCAAGCTCCATCTAAAAATTCAAGCTCAATTGAAGAATCTAGTAGAAGAACAAACTCCATAAAGTTCAAGCATCCAATCTACTTCAAAGTTCAGTCATTTCAGGTATTATAAACCCTAGAAAGACCTTAGGTTTAGATACTTTCAAAATATATTTTAAATGGGTTTTTATGCTTATATTTGGCTAAGGTTCAACTAACATAAGTTGTGGCTCGACTAATCTAAGAATTTTTCGACTAGTCCTAGTTCAAATCATAGTGAAACTGATTTTCTGTTACACCTTCGACCAGTTAAGGAGGCTACTCGACTAGTCGAAGGTGGGCCTTTGACTAGTTGAGGGTTGCTCGACTCGAAGTCCAGCAACTAAATCAGTTCAGATTTTGTGCACCCTCGATCAGTCGAAGACCATGCTTGACAAGTCGAACAGGGCCTTCGACCAGCTAAGCAAGGCCTTCGACCAGTCGAAGATCTGTTACACCTTATCATGCTCAAATTTGAAAATTTATTGGAACTGAATCCGGTTCTTAAACGAGTCGAAGACCGTCTTAGACTAGTCGAAGCAACAACTTCTTTGCTTATAAATTGAGGCTTTCTCTTAATCCAAAAATACAATTCAAGTCTATCAAATCCTTCTACAAGAGAGAGAGAGAGAGAGAGAGAGAGAGAGAGAGAGAGAGAAAGAGAGAGGTCCTTGTTATATTCAAGCTATTGCATGGTATTTATAAAATATTTTTAATAGCTTTTTGTTTAATTCCTTGATCTCTTATTCTGTCAATTTTATTTTATAAAGAGAGTAAATACTCTTTGTTTTGAGATCTTAAAGGAATTCAAATAAGTAGCCATTGGTTTAAATCCATTTAAAATCAATCTAGAACCTTAAACCCTTATCTATATGACTGAACATTGAACGATCTACATTCAAGAGAAGTGGTTATTCAGATACATCGACAGATACGTCTTCAAAGGTGAAGATAACTATATAATTCTTTTGTATTTTAGTTTTATTGACAAAGCCAGAAAATGTCATTGTTGGTTTTCCTCAAATAGCCAGAAAATCTCAGTGAGGGATTTTTTGTTTGTGATAGCCCGCTAAAATCACAACTATATTAGGTTTTAAGGTGTTCCTATGAAAACCTTATTCATAGTGAAAGCTAATATCACGTGGAGAGTGATTATTGGGAGTGGAGTAGGTGTGGCTGTTTGAGAACAGTTGTTGACACACCGAACCACTACAATTCTTGGTGCTGTGGTGAATGCCTTTAATGTTTATGTGGTGAATGGTTGTAATCTCTTTAAGTTAAAGTGGTGAATGCTTATAAAAGTTTAACTTTTAATTACTCTTACTTGGTTTAGAATTTTGATTCTTACAAGTTTCATGAAATAAGGTTGTCCTATCTAAACTTGTTCAGGTGAAGGTTGTCCTACGAATCAGTTTAAATCAATGTTTTAATACTAGTGCAATTGAGATCTTCGATTTATTTACTATGTCTGCACTTTATTTGATTATTTGGCATAGTTTTATTCACCCCCCTTCTAGGACTTTTTAAGCTCTCCTTTTCAAGTGGTATCAGAGTTTAATTGTTTTTTTTTTAAGATTAAATTCCTTGAGTTAAAAGATCTAGAGTTTTATCATGTCAATTTTTGATAGTTTGTCTATTATCGAGCCACCACCTTTTGATGGATGTAACTATGCATACTGGAAAGCCAATATGAGGATTTTTCTAAAATCCTTAGATGAAAGTGTGTGGTAAGCCACTGTAAGCAAATGGAAACCTCCTATGACTGAGGTAGTAGCCGAAGATGAAACCAAGTTTATGAGAGAAATTGCATTATACTTATAGACTGGAACTTAGAAAAGTGAAAGCAGTGTTAATGCTAAGGCCTTAAATGCCATAACTTGTGCTCTATCGTCTGATGAATTCAAAAGAATTATTTCATATGATACAGCTAAGCAAGCTTGGGATATTCTTGACATAACACATGAAGGAACTGCGATAGTCAAGAAATGAAAAGTTCAATTCCTCACTACTAGATTTGAGGAAATTCGTATGAAAGAAAATGAAACTTTCATGGACTTCTATACGAAACTAAATGATGTAGTAAATTCCATGTGGGGTCTAGGAGATAGAATCCCAGAAAGCAAGGTCTGTGCAAAAATACTGCGATCTCTTCCTGATAGATTCAATTCTAAGGTTACTGCCATTCAGGAATTAAGAGATACAGATCATATGAAGGTTGAGGAGTTAGTTGGCTCTCTTCAAACATATGAATTTCATTTTAAGGCTCATAAAGGTAAGTCTATTGCTCTTAAATCTTCTAAATCTTTTTTAAAAGAAAATTGTACTAATTCTGATTTTGAAGAAATTGAAGATGATATGGTAATGCTAGCTAATAAATTTTATAAAATTTTCAAAAACAAGAAAAGATCAGATTTTTAAAAACCATCTGATAAAAGAAAAGGAAATTTTAAGTCTTGGAAAACTAAAACAAAGGACAGTCAATGTTTCAACTGTCATGAATACGGGCACTTGGTGAATAAATGTCCTAAAAGGGATAAGTCAAAAAGAAAGGGCATGATAGCTACAAGGGATGAATCATCTGACTCTAAAAGCACTTCTAAGTCTAATGAATCAAAATAAGAAAATGCAAACACAAATGATGTGAAAGCCCTTATGACTATAGCCAGAGTCACTTCCTCAAATAGTTGTAATATATCTGATAATGAAAATCTCAGGAGTGACCTTGAAAATGAAAATGAAGATGACCTTTAAGATGCCTACAATGCCCTATACAGAGAAAGTTGTAAAAATTGCTGTCAAATTGAAAATTCAAAATGAGAAATATATTAAACTAAAAGAAGAACTTGAAAACAATGTTTTAGAAAATTCTCATCTTTCAGACTGTCTTGAAAAAACAAACTTAGATTTAAATTTCAAATATTCAAAGTTACAAAAACTCAAAACTAAAAATGAGAAACGAAAACTCGAAGTTTCTTCCCTTTTGAGTTCTAAGGATACCTAGAGATATGCCCATGGAGACCCAAAACTGGAAAAATTGTTAACCTCATCCAGAAAATGTGGTGACAAGTCATGTCTGGGTTATATAAAAAATGATTCCCTGAAAATCAAGAATACATCTCCTACATTTGTAAAAGGAGAATCCTCAAATTCTAAAAGAAAGAATTTAAGAGATTTTAATCGAAATGATTTCAAAAACTCAAAACCGCTTCAAGTTCCTAAAATTAACACTAATGCCATCAGCTATAGAAATGAAAGATATAATAAATCACCTTTAGCTGAAAAAATCATGGACTTACTCAAAGAGCTTTTAAAATCCAACTCAGATGGAGTTGGAGTTAATGGAAAGTGGAGAAATTCCAACTTCCGAAAATAGAGAAAATCCAATGGTACTCCTAAACCTAGAACCATAATGAAATGGGTTCCAAAGGTTACATGTCTTGTTGCCCACACAGCTTTCAAAGTCATTAGTTACTCAAAATGGTACCTGGATAGTGGATGTTCAAGACATATGACAGGTGACAAAGTGATATTCACCAACTTCAAAGAAGTAAACAACGGTTCAGTTACTTTTGGAGATGGAAGCAACTGCAAATTAAATTATAGGCCAAGGTACTGTTCAACTTCTTAACCTCCCTCCCTTTGAAAATGTACTTTATGTTGAAGGTTTAAAACATAACCTCTTAAGCATATCTCAAATCTGTGATAACAAACACAGTGTAAAATTTTCAGATCACAGATGTGAGATTACAAATGAGAAGGGTTGTGTGATATTAAATGGTCGTAGGACCTCCGAAAATTGCTACATTATTGATGACTCGTACTCATCTAACTATTCATGTTACATGGTCCAAACTGACAAGGCTGAACTATGGCATAAACTTCTTGGACATGTTAACTTTAGAGATCTTTATAGATTGAGCAAGAAAGATCACATTCGTGGCTTACCCAAATTTAAAAGGGTAGAAAAAATTTATAGCGCATGTCAGATTGGCAAGCAAATTAGGAGTAGCCATAAGAAAGTGAACTCATTAGCAACAGCCAAACCTCTAGAATACTCCATATGGACTTGGTGGGACCAACGAGAACGGAGAGTAGAGGTGGAAAGAAGTATTTTCTGGTCATTGTTGATTATTTCACTAGATATACTCGGGTAGCCTTCTTAAGAGAGAAATCAGATACTCTCGATGAAGTTAAAAAAATTCTAAAAAGAATTCAGACTGAAAAAGAGGTACATGTGATCAAAATTATAAGTGATCATGGTACTGAGTTTGAAAATAACAATTTTGAGAAGTACTGTAATGACCATGGTATATCACATGAGTTCTCTGCTCCTAAAACACCTCAACGGAATGAAGTTGTTGAAAGAAAGAACAGAGTTTTATAGAAAATGGCCAATGTAATGCTAAATAGCATATACTTACTGAAAAACTTATGGGCTGAAGCTGTTAATACCGCTTACTACATTATAAATCGTGTGTATGTTAGAAAAGCTAAAGATAAAACAGCCTATGAATTGTGGTTTAATAAGAAGTCGACCGTAAAATATTTTCGGACTTTCGGAAGTAAATATTTCATTTTACGTTATGAGAAATTTTGAAAAAGTTCAAAGCCAAGAGTGACGAGGGAATATTCTTGGGTAATGTTCTAAATAGTCGAGCATACCGTGTTCTTAATAAAAGAACAGGGGTGATTCAGGAATCTATTAATGTAGTGATTGACAATCACCTGATCACACCCACTCTAAGATAAGATAATAATGAAGTCAACATTATAGATTAACCTGACTCTTCATCTAAATCAGTTAATACTGAATTAAGATTAGTCAAAGACCATCTAACTGATCAGATATTAGGTAACCCTCGTGCTAGTGTTCAAACAAGAAGACAGTTAGAAAATATCTGTAATTACGTCTGCTTCACTTCTCTAATTGAACCGGCAAATGTAAATGAAGCACTTGCCGATGAAAGTTTGATATTTTTTATGCAAGAAGAGTTAAATCAATTTGTCAGAAATGATGTTTGGTACTTGGTTCCTAGACCTTCTGATAAACATGTAATTGGAACCAAATGGATCTTTAAGAACAAATCTGATGAAATGATGAATATCATTAGAAACAAGGTACGACTGGTTGTACAAGGATACACTCAGATATAAGGTATTGATTATGATGAAACCTTTGCAACAGTTGCGCGTCTTGAATTCATAAGATTATTTATTTCAATTACATGTCATAAGAAATTCAAAATATATCAAATGGATGTCAAAAGTGTGTTTCCAAATGGTGATCTACATGAGAAAGTATATGTTAAACAACCTAAGGGTTTTGAGGACCCCAAACTTCCAAATCATGTGTACCGTCTTAAAAAGACACTTTATGGTTTGAAACAAGCTCCTAGGGCAAGGTACGAAAAGTTGACTAAATTCTTAATTAGTTACAACTTTATCATTAGAAGTATTGATAAAACCTTATTCGTCAAGAAATATAATGATCATATATTGATAGTTCATATCTATGTTGACGATATTATTTATGGATCTACATGCACTGACTTGTCTATTAAATTTGCAGATCTAATGAAATCCAAGTTTGAAATGAGATAGTTGGAGAACTAAATTAATTTCTTGGATTATAAGTAAAACAACATGAAGATGGTATATTCATCTCACAAACTAAGTATGCCTTAAATCTTGTAAAGAGATTTGGGTTTGAGAATGGGAAAAAGTTTGATACTCCTATGAGTATAACTCTCAAACTCTCTAAGGATGAATCAGGTAAAAGTATAGACGCTCGTCTATATCGGAGTATGATTGGTAGTCTTCTATACTTGACTACGAGTAGAACTGATATTGCTTTTAGTGTTGGAATATATGCTAGATATCAATCTGATCCTAAGGAATCACATCTAATCATTGTTAAACGGATAATCAGATATGTCGCAAGTACTGCTAACTTAGGTCTATGGTATCCGCATGATACAATTGTATAAATTGTCGAATATACTGATGTAGACAGAGCAGGAAATATTGACGATAGAAAATCTACCAGTGATGAATGTTTCTACATAGGGAACTGTTTAGTTTCCTGGATCAGTAAGAAACAGAACTTTGTATCTCTCTCAACAGCTGAAGCCGAATATATCGTAGCTGGTTATGCTAGCACCCAAATGATCTGGATGAAAAGAATGTTAGTTGATTATGGTATTGTGTACGATACAATGACATTATACTATGATAACTCAAGTGCAATTAATATTTCAAAAAATCCTATTCAACATTCTTGTACGAAACATATCGATATTCGATACCATTATATTCGAGAATTAGTTGAGGATAAGAGTATTGCGTTAGAATATATTCAGACTGAGAAGCAGTTTACAGACATAATGAAAAAACTGTTTGACATGAATAGATTTTCCAAATTAAAGAATGATATTGGTTTGTGTATTTTTAATTAATTAATCATCATGTTTATACATTTTTTAATTATTATATATTTATAATATTTAAATGCATAACATGTAAATAAAAAAAAATTAGCCTGCTTGATGAGTCGAGTACATCCTCGACCAGTCAACCTTCGACGGATTAAGGACATGCTCAACCAGTCGAGGATCGTGGGTTTGCACAATAAAGGGGGAAAAGTCACTTTTTTATTTCATTTCCCACATTCTTCTTCGACTAGTCGGTGCTCCTCTCGATGAACACATCTCCCAATCTTCGTTGTAAGTGGTCTTTTTTCATTTTCCTTCTAAATTTGGGTTGATCTTTGCTAGTTTATCTTGTATTTGTGGTGTATTTGTGATTTCCAACCTTTTTATAGTGGGTTTTGAGCAAAAATCTGATCTAGACTTAACCTATCTACTTTCCTTAATCTTTTCTTGTGCAATCACTAAATGGAGCATCGTACTGGGAGGAAGGCAACTCGCAAGGGCCATGGCAGCCCCTCCTTTAAGTCGACTCCCGTTAGTGTGAGAACCCAAAGGGGCCCCAAAGAAGATTCGGAGCATGTTAGGGATTTCCGCACTAGAGAGATTATAATAGAAAGCAATGTGAATGTTGATCACATTACACCATTTCAACTTGTGTCTATCCTTACCAATATCGATTAGGAAAATATTCTTGGTTGGGGCTAAATAGCTTACCATTCCATTGCGCAAGCCATGTATGAAATTGCGGTAATGACCGCTTTAGTTGAAGTAGAAATATACCAATATGTCCTAAAGGGGGGTGAATAGGACTTTTTAATATTTTATGGTTATTTAAAAGCCTATCAATCTAATCTTGAGAAAGTATGCATGTATCAGGATATCTTCAAAGTAACTTTAATGACTTCGAAGCCAAATAAAGGATCCAATCATGGAACTAATTGAAAGATAGAGGTGATTGTGTGTGAGGTGTGATATCAGATAATCAAATATGAAAGCATTTAGGGAAATCACACAAATAATGGAAGGCAATAGCAATCTCAAACACAGTCATTTTTATAGTGGTTCGATTACTTGTCTACTCCACTCCCGACAAGCGCACTCAACCCTTGAGTGTACCGAATTTCACTAAGGAGGTTTCACAACAGGTTCACCTCAAACCGGAGGTTTTAAATCAGGTTCACCTCTAACCAGTACAACTTACACCTAGGCAGACAGTTTATGCTCCCACGAGCAAGGGTCAACACATAGCACCCAATTTAGGCCCACTAGCCAAGGATCCACTTAAGGAACCTTACAAGTTTATGCTCCCACGAGCAAGGGTCAACACAAAGCACCCAACTTTTTAGACCACCCTGGTCAAGGACCTACTACAAGGACCTAAGAGTTTATGCTCTCTATAGAGCAAGGGTCAACACAAAGCACCCACCACATACACTCCCGCCAGAGGCCTCCTATGAGGACTTACAATGGGTGAGAAACACCTTAGACCCAATCCTACAGAAGGAATGATCACAAGGGTCCTCTAGACTCTAATAATTTACAGATGAGCAGATGAGTCCTTTTCAGCGCATTGTTGAAGATCTCCTCATTTGATGAAGAATCTTCAGCTTCCTTGATCAGCAACTCAGAAGATGTATCAATACATGGCGATGGGTTGGGTCAAGGTTATAATGGAATCCTACTCTATTGAATGTTTTCCTACAAGGGAGATAGAGCGATTCCAATCATCTACGCATTCAAGGCATCCCAGCTTAATGATTTGCCATTAAGGTGGCAGCTGGATGATCCCTGAATGCGGAAGTTCATTCCCCAATCCACTCTATTGAATGTCAATGATGAGGGTGGATTGGAGGATGAACTCCCATGAGAGAAAAAGGCTTAGGGTATATGATCTAAGGGTAAGCACACAAAAGCACTCTCTCTTTTCCTCTATCCAACAACCAAGGGCAAGCTCTCATTAAATAGGCAAACGGTTCCAACGGATATAAAACAGTCACATTTTTTACAGAGTTCGATATCGTCGAGCAAGGTCGATATCATCGAGCGTATACTCTCGATCGCATCGACTGGCTGCTCGATGACACAAACTCAAATGTCAAACGCTTTTGAAACCTTTTGCCAGCTGGTCGAGGAAATCGAACATGCGTCGATATCATCGGATTTCGAACTCCGATTTCATCGACACGAGGTTCGATTCCTCGACATTTGAAAATGAGAGAGACTTGCCTTTGAAATATTTCAGGTTGAAAGATGATCGAGGCACACTTGATATCATCGAAATTTGAATGTCGATGATATCGATGGCAATGTCGATGCATCGATAAATCCAAAGGATTTTCCAGTAAACTTACTGGACAGTTTATGTCCTTTCTTGATGCAATCGACCCGGCCTCGATATCATCAAAATTTGAATATCGATTCTAGCAAGTGACCCTCAATCCAAGATAAAACCACCTGAAAATATTGCTAGATAACCATGTCCAAGACCGATATCATCGAAGACCTTTCGATATCATCGAAATTTGAATTCTGAGGATATCGAGGAGAACTTCGATATATCAAAGATTTTATGATTTTCCTTAGAAAAACAGGGACACAACCGATGTGATGTCGATTTTATCGAGTCAATTTCGATAGATTCGAGATTCAAAGTTCGATGATATCGATAGGTATATCGATACATCGATAATTCTGTCCATGTGGTTGCTCAACATCTTTTGTCCTCATTTCGATGGTATCGATTGGTCATCGAGGACATCAACAGCACTCTTCGATTACATCGATAAGTCTATTGATAAATCGACAGAGGTAGAAAACTTAGAGATTTTCTGAAATTTTGAAAAAGTTTTCTAACCCAAAAATCCTATGATATTCTAATCAATTTTAAGGGTTTTAATTACCTGGTGTTTTGGAACATGGGATATGAGGCTAAGATTTACCTGAGGCGAGTTCGGGCCCACATCCAGATGAGGTAGACACTTGATTGATCTTCCTATGGAGTTCTTCCGTCTAGCTGACTCAACGATCACGCTAATTGACAAACCAAGGCACTTTCAATCTCCCCCTTTGTCAATTACGTGACAAAATACCAAAACACCCTAGAACCACTTCTATACTAGCACTCTAAATTGTGTGTACATGATCTTTACACAATTTTACAAAGTTTATCTAGTCTGTGCATACACACATTCAGTAGCTGCTTCCCTTAACAGCACTCTTCCCCTGTCTTGCTGCAGCTGCTCCCCCTAACACATGTACACCATTCACAAGCAGATATACATACAATTGTTCCATCAGGGTGTTGATTGGTTCTCCCCCTTTTTATCAGTCATTGGCAAAGATAAATATAATAGGTAAGATTGACTTAAGTTGAAGCAATTGGGAGAATCATCATTGAGAGAGCATATGCATATAATAGATAGATGTAAAACAACATCGCATTTCAACAGCCATGTATGCATAACAGACAATATATAGATCAAAATATCACACGCATCGCAGTAGATACAAACCAGATAAAACAGGGGACCACAGAATAAAACATGGTAGTAAATATGTGTGAATTATAACCAGCCAGATCCCAAAATATCCAAAATGTATACACTGCCCAAGTTTGGCAGTAGTATAACAGTCATCCCATTCAGTTTAAAACAACAAAAACCATCCAAGTTGGCTCAAATATGAGCACAACAAAAAGAGGAATGTTTTGTAGACCTGCAGCAATATTGCACTTCTTCAGTTGGCACCTAACGTCCACGGGACTCGCCATGCATGAGCAAGTCCACTAGTTGCTGGCTTGTTTGCTGGAGGATGTCGACTTTTTCTTCAATCGCGGTGAGGCGCCTTTCACAGTTGTAAAGACGTTCCTCCATACCAGTCATCCCGTGAAGTAGGTGACGTTCTAGGTGATGAGCTTGGTGATTGTTGATTAGATGCCGGACTGAGCAGTGGCGTTCGATTGGATCCCCAAGGAGTAGGAGAATATGAAGATCGAGCATGCTGGGCGGCCGACTGCATGGGAGCACTATTCTCAGGAAGAGATGAAGGGAGACACAACTGTTGAGCCTCCTGGGTTACCTCACTATCAAACCATGTCTCTGGATGAACGGCGTCGGATGAGGCAAGGAGGCCCACATAATGAGCGAGTTTACATGTAAGTGCAGGAAAGGGTAGTGTATCCCGATGATCGCCTTGGATGGCATGAATGAGTTGCTTGAGAAGCAGCATTGGAAGGCATACTTGAATTTCTTGATACACATCATAAAGAACATTTAGCACAAAGGGAGGAAGATGATTACCTTTCACATCACATGGATATACATTCGACCCGAGAATGCTATGGAGAATTTTAAAAGTGGGTCCAAGATGATTGATGTGAAGCAAATTGTCATCACTCCGGGGAACAGTTGTGCAATGACATAATGCACGGGTGATTTCACCCCAGACACCTAGACCATTGAGATTCTGATTTGTCACTAGGATCCAAGTGACTTCAAGATTCAGAAGTCGTGCAAGAGTGATGGGAGTGATGAGTTTGGAGTGATGCACATGTTCGATTCGGATACACGGAGGATCATCATGAATGATATCACAGATGTTGAAGAATTCATGGATCAAATCTAGTTAATAAGATCCTCCAAGATTCAAGATATTTTGCCATCCGATCACTTCCAGGAGGAGATCCACGCCAAAGGGCTCAATGGCGTTGTTCAAGACAAGACGTTCAGCTATAGGGACTGGATTTCTTACCACTGGAACTAGATGATACTGGCTAGATTCAGGTTGCTTGTTCTTAGATTTTGAAGATTGATGAAGACACTTTCCTTTACCTTTGACCATGATTTGTTGTAAAAAAAAATGTGAGGGAAAGAGGAGACAACCAGAGAAGAGAAGAGTTGAGGATTTGAAATCGAATGCATGCTTCTCTATTATACCAGAGTCGTCGATGATATCGAGTCCTCATCGATGACATCAACATTATGCTCATAATAACATTAAAGACTGTGCCGATGACCGTTGGGAAGAGGCAAATATCCGGTGGAAACTGAGACAGTCCAACCGTTGGGAAGGACCGCTGGTTATAACCCTGCATTCCCGAGATCCTTCGATTGCATTGATGGTGACTATCGATATCATCGAAATTTAAATATCGATGTTATCGAAACAGGTTAGATATCATCGAGAAGTGACAGTCTGGTATTTTCATTTCCAACCTAACATGGTTAATTCAAGAGGCTTAGATTTGTGGCGGATACTTAACCATGAATGACCCAACATGAAGATTTACCTATGAGGATCGTGGTCACTGGGATATCATCAATGAGTGCATACTCTAATTGATTTTTGAAGATCGCTAAACCTATTTGCATCAAGAGGTTTAGTTAGGATATCTGCGAGTTGCTTTTCTGTGGATACATAATCCAACACAATGATCCTGTCTTCAACAAGTTCTTGAATAAAATGATGACGGATGTCAATATGCTTGGTCCAGGAATGTTGAACAGGATTTTTGGAAATGTTGATAGCGCTTGTGTTATCACAGAAAAGACTCATTGTAGGTTGCTCAATCCCATAGTCTAATAACATCTGTTTCATTCAAAGGAGTTATGCACAACAACTACCTGCAACAATATATTCAGCCTCGGCAGTGGATAATGATATTGAGTTTTGTTTCTTACTCTGCCAGGAGACCAGACAATTGCCAATGTAAAAACATCCTCTGCTTGTCGATTTCCTATCATCCAGATTTCCAGCCCAATCAGCATCAGAGTATCCTGCAATGATGGTGGATATTTCAAATGGGTACCACAACCCGAAAGAGGTAGTACCAGCGATGTATTTGATGATTCTCTTAATGGTCGTTAGGTGGGATTCCTTAGGATCTTCCTGATACTGAGCACATACTCCCACACTAAACGATATATCTGGACAACTGGCTGTAACATATAGTAGGCTTCCTATCATACTCCGATAGAGGTGTTGGTCCACACTTTTGCCATTAAGATCTTTGAAGAGTTAGAGTGTGGTACTCATAGGGGTATGATAAGTACGACCAAAATCAAGTCCAAATCTTTTCACCAAGTCGTTTGCATACTTAGTTTGACAAATGAAGATTCCATCATTTAGTTGTTTGACTTGCAATCCTAAGAAGAAGTTTAATTCACCAACCATACTCATTTCAAATTCTGATTTCATAAGGTCGACAAATTTGTATGCAGTATCTTCACATGTTGAACCAAAGACTATATCATCCACATAGATTTGTGCAATAAGCAATGAATCTTTTGTTGTTTGAGTAAATAGTGTTTTGTTTACACTTCCTCTGCAAAATCTATAATCCAAAAGAAATTTTGTCAATCGTTCATACCAGGCACGTGTGCTTACTTGAGACCATAGAGAGCTTTGTTCAGACGATAAACATGATGGGGATGCTTAGGATCTGAAAATCCCTTAGGTTGTTCTACATAAACTTCTTCAACAAGATCCCCATTAAGAAATGCACTTTTTACGTCCATTTGAAATAGTTTAAACTTTAATGCATAAGCAACAGACATAACTATTCTAATAGACTCAAGACGAGCTATAGGAGTAAATGTCTCGTCAAAATCAATACCTTCTATATGTGAGTACCCTGAGCTACTAGCCTTGCTTTGTTCCTAATCACATTTCCTGATTCATCGGATTTATTCTTGAAGACCCATTTGGTTCCAATGACATTTGTATTGAGTGGTCTGGAAACCAATTGCCATACCTCATTTATCTGAAATTGTTGAAGTTCTTCTTGCATAGCATTTATCTAGTGTTCATCTTGAAGAGCTTCTACAATATTTTTGGTTTCAATCTTTGAGGTAAAGCAGAAATGACTATAGATACTTTCTATCTTTCGTCGAGTTCTCACACCATCACTAGGATCTCCAATGATTTGCTCTCGAGGATGATCCTTAATGATGGGTATGTTAGATGATGGTTGTGGTTCATTGGATGATGGAGATTTGTTATTTGATTTATCTAGTATGCATGGATCTACATCATCTTCTAATTCATTCACAGAGGTATCTTCTTCATGAGGTTGATCATCGATTACCACATTGACTGATTCTTGAATAGTGAGAATTCTTAGATTGTACACTCTATAAGCACGACTATTCAAGGCATACCCCAGAAAGATACCTTCATCGCTTTTAGACTCAAATTTCCCTAGGTGATCTCTGTCTCTCAAGATATAACATTTACTTCCAAAGACACGAAAGTATTTCACACTAGGTTGTTTTCCATACCATAGATCGTATGGAGTTTTGTTCAAACCTGCTCTAAGATATACTCTATTTATGATGTAGCAGGTAGTATTGACAGCTTCCGCCCAAAAACTTTTGACCATATCTTTTCCATTTAGCATAACTGACTCAATTTCCTGTAATACTCGATCTTTCCTTTCAACAACTCCATTTTGTTGTGGGGTTTTTGGGGTCGAGAATTCATGATGGATTCCTTTCTCATAACAATATTTTTTAAATCGTTCATTTTAAAATTCCTCACCATGATCACTTCTGATGCGATTGATGCAGTATCCTTTTTCATTTTGAAGTTGCTTAGCCAAAATTACAAATTCATCAAAGGCATCCGATTTTTCTTGAAGAAATGCGACCCAAGTAAATCTGGTGTAGTCATCTACTACCACTAGGAAGTATCTTTTCTTGCCATGGCTTTCCACTTTGGTTGGGCCAACCAGGTCCATATGCAGTAAATCCAAAGGTTTTGTTGTTGCTATGGTGATTGTCTTTTTGTGACCAACTTTTATCTGTTTCCCTTTTAGACATTCTCCACATACAACTTTTTCTTCTTTTCTAATCCTGGGAAGTCCTCTAACTAAATGTTTTGAACTAAGCTTAGCTAAATTTCGGTAGTGAACATGTCCCAACTTTTGGTGCATAATTTGGATTCACTCTTCACAGCCATATTACACTTTATGGATAACACACTCTCACTTGTACTTTCAATAACATAACACTTATCACTAGTGCGTAATCCTTTTATGAGAGACTTTCCTGTATGATCTAAGATTCTACACACGTCCTTTGAGAAAGTGACCAAGTGTTCCTTGTCACAGATTTGGGAGATACTGAGGAGATTATGTTTCAGACCTTCTACACATAGAACATGTTTGATTTTTGGAAGACCTGGTACATTTATCGTTCCTTGTCCAATAATTCTGCCGGAGCTACCGTCTCCAAATGTGACTGATCCTCCATCAAAGTCTGAATACTCACAAAAATGAGTTTGATCACCAGTCATGTGTCTGGAGCATCCACTGTCAAGGTACCATTTTAAACTATTGCCAACTTTCAGAGCAATATGGATTACTAGGCAATTGTTCCAATCTGTCATACCTTCTGAGACATTTTTTGACATGATTTCAACTTCAGTCAAGATCACTCTCTAGGCGGCGAAGCCCTTAAGAGAGACCCGCTATGATACAAATTGAAATTGCGGTAATGACCGCTTTAGTTGAAGTAGAAATGTGCCAATATGTCCTAGAGGGGGGTGAATAGGACTTTTTAATATTTTATGGTTATTTAAAATCCTATCAATCTAATCTTGAGAAAGTATGTATGTATCAGGATATCTTCAGAGTAACTCTAATGGCTTCCAAGCCAAATAGATGATCCAATCATGAAGCTAATTGAAAGATAGACAAGATGCAAATCATAGTTTATGATGGATGTGACTGTGTGTGAGGTGTGATATCAGATAATCAAATATGAAAGCATTTAGGGAAATCACACAAGTAATAGAAAAAAATAGCAATCTCAAACACAATCATTTTTATAGTGGTTCGACTACTTGTCTACTCCACTCCCGGCAAGCGCACTCAACCCTTGAGTATACAAGATTTCACTAAGGAGGTTTCACAATAGGTTCACCTCAAACCGGAGGTTTTTAATCAGGTTCACCTCTAACCAGTACAACCTACACCTGGGCTGACAGTTTATGCTCCCATGAGCAAGGGTCAACACATAACACCCAATTTTAGGCACACTGGCCAAGGATCCACTTAAGGAACCTCACAAGTTTATGCTCCCACGAGCAAGGGTCAACACAAAGCACCCAACTTTTAGACCACCCTGGTCAAGGACCTACTACAAGGACCTAAGAGTTTATGCTCTCCACAGAGCAAGGGTCAACACAAAGCACCCACCACATACACTCCCGCCAGAGGCCTCCTATGAGGACTTGCAATGGGTGAGAAACACCTTAGACCCAATCCTACAGAAGGAATGATCACAAGGGTCCTCTAGACTCTAATAACTTACAGATAAGCAGATGAGTCCCTTTCAGCGCATTGTTGAAGATCTCCTCATTTGATGAAGAATCTTCAGCTTCCTTGATCAGCAACTCAGAAGATGTATCAATACATGGCGATGGGTTGGGTCAAGGTTATAATGGAATCCTACTCTATTGAATGTTTTCCTACAAGGGAGATAGAGCGATTCCAATCATCACGCATTCAAGGCATCCCAGCTTAATGATTTGTCATTAAGGTAGCAGCTGGATGATCCTTGAATGCGGAAGTTCATTCCCCAATCCACTCTATTGAATGTCAATGATGAGGGTGGATTGGAGGATGAACTCCCAAGAGAGAAAAAGGATTAGGGTATATGATCTAGCGGTAAGCACACAAAAGCACTCGCTCTTTTTCTCTATCCAACAACCAAGGGCAAGCTCTTATTAAATAGGTAGACGGTTCCAATGGATATAAAATGGTCACATTTTTTATAGAGTTTGATATCTTCGAGCAGGGTCAATATCATCGAGCATATACTCTCGATCGCATCGACTGGCCGCTCGATGACACAAACTCAAATGTCAAACGCTTTTGAAACCTTTTACCAGCTGGTCGAGGAAATCGACATGAGTCGATGTCATCGGATTTCGAACTCCGATTTCATCAACACGAGTTTCGATTCCTCGACATTTGAAAATGAGAGAGACTTGCCTTTAAAATATTTCAGGTTAAAAGAATGATCGAGGCACACTCGATATCATCGGAATTTGAATGTCGATGATATCGATGGCAGTGTCAATGCATTAACAAGTCCAAAGGATTTTCCAGTAAACTTGTTGGACAATTTATGTCCTTTCTCGATGTAATCGACCCACCCGGCCTCGATATCATCGAAATTTGAATATCGATTTTATCGAGTGACCCTCGATCTAAGATAAAACCACCTAAAAATATTGCTGGATAACTGTGTCCAAGACCGATATCATCGAAGACCTTTCGATATCATCGAAATTTGAATTCCAAGGATATCGAGGAGAACTTCGATATATCGAAGATTTTTTAATTTTCCTTAGAAAAATAGGGACACAACCGTTGTGATGTCAATTTTATCAAGTCAATTTCGATAGACTCGAGATTCAAAGTTTGATGATATCGATAGGTATATCGATACATCAATAATCCTGTCCAGAGATACAAGTGGTTGTTGGACATCTTTTGTCCTCATTTCGATGGTATCGATTGGTCATCGAGGACATCGACAGTACTATTCGATTACATCGATAAGTCTATCGATAAATCGACAGAGGTAGAAAACTTAGAGATTTTCTAAAATTTTGAAAAAGTTTTCTAACCCAAAAACCCTATGATATTCTAATCAATTTTAAGGGTTTTAATTACCTGGTGTTTTGAGACATGGGATGTGAGGCTAAGATTTACCTGAGGCAAGTTCCGGTCCACATCTAGATGAGGCAAACACTTGATTGATCTTCCTATGGAGCTCTTCTGTCGAGCTGACTCAACAATCACGCTAATTGACAAACCAGGGCACTTTCAATGTATGCGTCTATAAGTGACATGTCCCTAGAAAATATTTCTTTTAAAATTAATTTTAGAGAAGGGACAGTCACTTTTGATCGCCACTTGATTTCATCTTTGACTGAAATAGTCGTCGCTGATGTGGCATTCTCATTGCCAGTCTTACTGATAAAATGACTCATATTGAGCGACGGGCGATCACTCGTAGACTATGTCACTTTGACGCTGAATGAAAATCTGGTGATGCTCTCTGTGCTAACTAGATGCTTCCCAAATATTGCGTCCTGCATCGAATTTTTACGTCCAATGTTTATCCAAGATTTGGGAATAAGTCTGAGTATACCCCCTTCATGACTCGTGTCCTTTATTTTGTAGTAACTGGTATTCCAATATGTCTTCCTTCTTTAATGTGCTATTTGATCATTCAATTCTGTATTCATTTTGGTCATGGATCGATTCCTTTCGCCTATCTCGTGACTTGCATTACTTTTCATTGCAATGTCATCAAACCTTTGACCAAGGCACCGAAGTGGGAATTACCTTTTAATAATGCAAATTTGAACAAAATGAATATGGAATTTCTTCTGAGCCAGCGTGATGAAGAAGAGGAGGAAGCGCCCGCACCAGAGGACATGTCGATGGACGATATATTTGTTAAGCTTGATGAGTCGGATGATCTAGTTGATCTAGACTTTCAACCTTCTCAGGTTGATGATCGGCTCAAATCCTTGGAGGAGAAGGTTATTAAGTTGAAAGTCTCTTAAAACAATCTGGCATAAAATAAAAAAATCTTCAATGAAATACATGCGAAAGTACTTTCATCACATCACCAGGAGTTTACACCCGATTGATCCTTCTGTGCCTCCTCCCTCTTCCTCTGGATCCAACTAAATTTATATAAGTTTTTCAGTTATTGGTCTCTAAAATTTATAGTTTGTGTGTTTTCTTGATGACTTTTTCTTATACTCTCCTAAACTCCTTGAATGCTTATTTCCCTTAACTTGACATCTTCATATGCTTATCTCCTAATATATTCATATCTTCTTCTACTTTATTGATATGGTTATTTGAATGTTTTATTTTCTTGATAGTAAAGTATTCTTTCCCTTGCCAAATTGTGACAAAAAGGGGGAGAGGGTTAGTTATTACTTGTAGAATGAAGAATGATGATGCATGATATGAATGATACATGAATATATGCATATATGCTTGATATGAAAGATACATGATTATATGCTTGGAGAATGCTTTGGAATGGAATATTGTATGTCATAATATAGGGGAAGCTCAAATTGAGAGGGAGTAGTAAATTTTTTGCTAGTTCATTAAAGCTGCAACAAACCTTCTACAACATAGGATTAAGAATACAAGACTTCATTCAAATTGTTGTAATAATAAGTGTTTTGTCACGAAATTGACAAAGGAGGAGATTGTAAGTGTTATAATGTGTAAAGCACACATCAATTGTCAAATTTTGTTTATACAAAACAACTTATTAAGTGGCCTTCTAGTGTAGGTCAAGATGGAAAGTTCAAGCTCTACTAAAATTCAAGTTAAGTAGAATATCAAGATGAAAAGTTCAAGTTCTACTAAGATCGAGATGGAAAGTTCAAGTTTTACTAAGATCAAGATGGAAAGTTCAAGTTTTACTAAGATCAAGATGGAAAGTTCAAATTAAGTTCAAGTTCTACTAAAGTTCTAGTAGAAGATCAAGCTCCATCTAGAAATTCAAGCTCAATTGAAGAATCTAGTAGAAGAACAAGCTCCATAAAGTTCAAGCATCCAGTCTACTTCAAAGTTCAGTCATTTTAGGTATTATAAAACCTAGAAAGACCTTAGGTTTAGGTACTTTCAAAATATATTTTAAATGGGTTTTTATGCTTATATTTGGCTAAGGTTCAACTAGTCTAAGTTGTGGCTCGACTAGTCTAAGAATTTTTCGACTAGTCCTAGTTCAAATCAAAGTGAAACAGATTTTCTGTTACGCCTTCGACCAGTTAAGGAGGCTACTCGACTAGTCGAAGGTGGGCCTTCGACCAGTCGAGGGTTGCTCGACTCAAAGTCCAACAACTGAATCAGTTCAAATTTTGTGCACCCTCAACCAGTCAAAGACCATGCTCGATGATTCGAACAGGGCCCTCGACCAGCCAAGCAAGGCCTTCAACTAGTCGAAGATCTGTTACACCTTATCGTGCTCAAATTCGAAAATTTGTTGGGACTGAATCCTGTTCTTAGATGAGTCGAAGACTATCTTAGACGAGTCGAAGCAACAACTTCTTTGCCTATAAATTGAGGCTTTCTCTCAATCTGAAAATGCAATTTAAGTCTATTAAATCCTTTTACAAGAGAGAGAGAGAGAGAGAGAGAGAGAGAGAGAGAGAGAAGTCTCTGTTATATTCAAGCTATTGCACGGTATTTATAAAATATTTTTAATAGCTTTTTGTTTAATTCTTTGATCTCTTATTCTGTCAATTTTATTTTATAAAGAGAGTAAATACTCTTCTTTTTGAGATCTTAAAGGAATTCAAACAAGTAGTCATTGGTTTAAATCTATTTAAAATTAATTTAGAACCTTGAACCCTTGTCTATATGACTGAACATTGAATGATATACATTCAAGAGAAGTGGTTCTACGGCTACATCGACAGATACGTCTTCAAAGGTGAAGATAAGTATATAATTCTTTTGTATTTTGATTTTATTGAGATAGCCAGAAAATGTCATTGTTGGTTTTCCTCAGATAGCCAGAAAATCTCAATGAGAGGTTTTTTTTTTTGTTTGTGATAGACCATTAAAATCACAACAATATTAGGTTTTAAGGTGTTCCTGTGAAAACCTTATTCATAGTGAAAGCTAATATCACATGGAGAGTGATTATTGGGAGTGGAGTAGGTGTGGTTGTTTGAGAACAATTGTTGACACACTGAACCACTATAATTCTTGGTGTTGTGGTGAATGCCTTTAATGTTTATGTGGTGAATGGTTGTAATCTCTTTAAGTTAAAGTGGTAAATGCTTGTAATAGTTTAGCTTTTATTTACTCTTGCTTGGTTTGGAATTTTGATTTTTACAAGTTTCGTGAAATAAGGTTGTCCTACCTAAACTTGTTTGGGTGCAGGTTGTCCCACGAATCAGTTTGAATCAACGTTGCAATACTAGTGCAATTGAGACCTCTGTTTAAACTCTCCATGTCAAGGCTGCTGATAAGGCCTAAATAATGTATATTTATCCTCTCAATTACACTATTTCTTGTGTATTCAAAGGCTTAATTGATCTAATTATATACATCTTCTGCAAGTGAGGTACTTCGAGGACCAAGGATGAATACATGCTTCAAGAGGAGGAATTAAAGATCAAAGGAATTGATGATGAAGGATTGGATATTTGAAGATTGATAATGAAGATTTAAAGTACCAAGGATCAAAGGAAACAAAGTGAAGAACAATGAGAAATCAAGTTGTAGAGGAACAGAAGAAAACTACAAAGATTCGACTGATTGAACAACAGGTTCGACTTGTTGAAGATGGTCGACATGTCGAGGATATGGATCAAGCAATGCAAAAATATCACAGAAATTCTCTCGACAAATTTTGAGATTTTTGACCGGTCGATGGCATTGTTCGACCAATCGAATGGAATTCAGATTTAGATGAAAATTCAATGGATACCTTTTACTAATTTCGATCAATCGATAGATGTGGTCGACATGTCAAAATGGAGAGGAATTTCAAAGTTAGTTATTAGACAGTTTCATACAGTTTCGACCGATCGATGCCACAGGTTGACAATGTGCGAATTCACGTAATTTAAGTCAGTTTTAGAATTTTCTAGATGGCTGGGAAAGTTAAAGTTCTCTGTCTTTTACATAACCCTAATTATATTCTAGGGCTTAGGAGAGAGATTAAGGAGTGTTGGAGCTTCTTCGGAACCATGCTTCTTTCTCAAACTTCGGTTCTAATTTGTTTTCTCATTTTCCTTTTTGTTTTTGTTTGAGATGTTAGTCCTATCTGGCCAATTTCTTGGCGAAGGCTAAGGGAAGAACATTTTAATGGATATTTAATATTTAGATTCATTTTCAATGAAGGTTTTACTTTCTTTTATGTTGAATTGTGATTGGAAGTGATTGAATTCTTAGATTGGAGAACAAATCAATTTAAAAAGTTGATTGATCTATTGTTGCTTTTGTGTACATTGGATACTTTTGATTCCCTGTGATGTGACTACCTAGATCTTCATGAGAGGTTACGCTTATCATTATTCTAATCTATTTTGGATGTTTATGATCGATATTACTATTTTACCTTCTAATTAGAATGGATTGGATTCCAGTTCTAGTTGAGTTATTAACTCGAGAAGACGAATTAAGTTCATACTCCATTGATTGGGGATTCCTCGATCCTTGGTCTTTTTTATTGATTGCTTAAAACCCTTCTACTTCACTGGATTAAAAATCCAGACCAACGGTTATCCTTAAATTAATTCATAGTGTATTCTCACTAAAGTCCCAATGGATCGATGTTGTGTGAATATTGCATATTTCTCCCTATTTATACCTTGGTTTTATAAACATGATAGTGCTTAATCGATTTAATTACACATGTTTTCATGTGTGATATGATTTCGAGAGCTTAAGGTGAAATTGATGCCAAAAGGAAGATTTATGCTCAAAAGATTACTAAATGAATATTTGGAGATTTAGAAGTCATTAATGAAAAATTCATATGTCAAAGATCAAAGAAAACTAAGGAATGAAGAGAATCAAAGATTTGAAGTGAAGAAAATGAATCTTGAAATTGTCCTGAAAACAAATATATTCCTAAAATTGTCCTAAAAAAACATATTTTAAAACTCCGAGTCTATTTTGAGAAACAGAGTATAGTGCGTAAATTTGAAGCGGTTTAAACTCTGAGTTTATTTTGGAACATCGCGCAGAGTGCATAAATTTGACGCGGTTTTTAAATTTTCCAAACTCGGTGCAGAAGTTAGAGTTCACCACTACAAAAAAGGGGGTCTTTAGCGACGAAACTTTTTTTCGCCGCTAAAAATGACTTTTAGCAACGAAAATAATTTTCTTCGCTAAAAGTTTACTTTTAGCGACGAAATTGTAAATTCGTTAGCTAAAAGTCACTTTTACCGTCGCCAATAATATTTTTAGCAACGAAAATTTTCGTCGTCAAAAGTGTTGTCAATTTTCCCGTGAAAATTACGCCCTGACTTTTAGCGACGAACAAAAACCATCGCTAATAATATATTTAGCGATGAAAATTTTGTCATCAAAAGTGTTGTAAGGTTTACAGTGAAAATTTTCGGCCTGACTTTTAGCGACGAACCAAAACCATCGCCAATAATATTTTTAGCGACGAACATGTTCGTCGCCAAAAGTGTTGTGAATTTTTAGTTGGAAATTTTTGCCCTGACTTTCAGCGACGAACCAATACCGTCGCCAATAATATTTTTAGCGACGAAAATGTTCGTCGCCCAAAGTCTTGTGGATTTTAGCGACGAAAATGTTCGTCGCCAAAAGTGTTGTGAATTTTAAATTTGAAAATTTGGCCCAGACTTTTAACTACGAACCAAAACCATCGCAAATAATATTTTTCTCGACGAAAATATTTGTCGCCATGAGGGTTGTAAATTTTATTTTGAAAATTTTCGCCTTCAATTTTAGCGACAAAAAAAAACCGTAGCCAATAATTTTTTTAGCGACGAAACTGTTCGTCGCCAAAAGTGTTGTAAATTTTAACTTTTAGAGACGAAAATATTCGTCGCCAAAAGTGTTATAACTTTTAAATTTCGCTGACTTTGCCGACAAACGAAAACCGCGCCAATAATGTTTAGCGACGAAAATGTTCGTCGCCAAAAGTGTTGTGAATTTTAAATTTGAAAATTTGGCCCAGACTTTTAACTACGAACCAAAACCATCGCAAATAATATTTTTCTCGACGAAAATATTTGTCGCCATAAGGGTTGTAAATTTTATTTTGAAAATTTTCGCCTCAAATTTTAGCGACAAAAAAAACATTAGCCAATAATTTTTTTAGCGACGAAACTGTTCGTCGCCAAAATTGTTGTAAATTTTAACTTTTAGAGACGAAAATATTCATCGCCAAAAGTGTTATAACTTTTAAATTTCGCCGACTTTGCTGACAAACGAAAACCGTCGCCAATAATATGTTTAGCGACGAAATTGTTCGTCGTCAAAAGGGTTGTAACTCTGAACTTTTATCAAATTTCGCCCTCACTTTCAGCGACGAACCGAAACCGTCGCCAATAATAGTTTCAGCGACGAAAATATTTGTCGCCAAAAGTGTTTTAATTTTTAGTGTCGAAAATTCGCCCCGACTTTTAGCGACGGACCAAAACCGTCGCCAGTAATATATTTAGCGACAAAAATTTTCGTCCCGAAAAGTGTTGTAAATTTAAACTTGCAAAATTTTGATTGAAAATTTTCGTAATTTCGCGCTGGTTTGCAAATGTTGGAGGTAAGACTTTTAGCGACGAAAATTTTCGTCCCTAAAAGTGTTTTTCTTAAATATTTTTCAATAATGTAAAAATTTTATACTTTTTAAAAATTTAAATCGAATATATATATATATATACTTAAAAGGTAATATTTAAATGATTTGTAATATCACATGAAAAAGAATATTGAGAAGTTTAGAAATTTAACAATGTTTGAGAAAAATTTTGAGAACAAAATGATGCTTTTGAAGAAAATATCGGCAATTTGAAATTTTTGAAAAATTAAAATATGAGAAAATTATTGTGATTTTGTGAATAAAAAATCAGAAGAATAAAAAATCAGAATTTGTATTTTAACTATTTTTTGAAATAATTTTTAATAAAAATGATATTTTGTAAAAAGAGAAAAAAAATATACATTTTGAAAAAAATATTGTTGTTTTTAAAAGGAAAATGAAATTTATCTGTCAAAAATAAAATTACTAAATTATTATGCACATCCACTAATTGAACCTTTAACTGTTTTTGGACAATCTGATTAGTCTAGATTGAAGAGTAAATAACTTCAGATGTTTAAATCAAAATTCACTCAAATTGTCGATCAATTTTGTTTGTCCAATATCTTTCTCATATGTAGCATGATCGGGGCGAGTAACTAAACAAAATTCACATATCCACTATGATGCATGTCACTTATCCACATTGTTCATCCATTATGCCAGATGAATTTATGGCATGAGCCAAAAAATGAGGCATATCCAAAGCTCTAGTGGACCACGCCACAGAAAAAAAGTGAATTAAGTACTTATCGTTAAAAACTTCTTAGGGCCATTGTTTCTTTTTGTGTGGGCCACTTGAGTGTTGGATCTACATAATTTTTCAACTCATATCTCAAAATGTTGTGGTAAAACAAATGGACGGAACAGATATGTCATATATGTCACAGTGAGGTCCAAAAATTTCAACTAGCACTTTTGAATGGTTTCCAAGGCAGGAAATTCCAAACGGGTGAAAGGGTCATAATATCCATTCACCCGGTATTTACACTTGCAATGAGAAATCAAACAGGCCCTTAGGTGAGTTACTCATTACCCTTACTAGAGTAAACTCTATGGGGTCCACTATTTTTTTACTAGAGTAAACAGATAATTTGAGGTATAAATAAGAAATAGAAAGCATATCAAAAGCCCAAGTGGACCACACCATAAGAAATAGTGTGATTGAACATCTACCATTGAAAAATTCTTAGAGGCCATACAAGTTTTAGATCAAGCTGATGTGTTTGTGTTTTCTCTTCATTCATATCTTTTTTATATTATGAACATGTTGGATGTCAAATAAAATTACTATGGACCCATGGAAGGTATCAACAATTGAAATCATTATTCCACACTGTTTCAAGTGGCATGGTCCACTTGACTTTCGGATTTACCGAAAATTTGGGATCAACCCATGCCGTTCATCCATTTATCGAGATCATTTTAGAGAATTTTCCAAAAAATGAATCATATCCAAAGATTAAATGGACCACACCACAAATAAGGGGAGCAGATTGGCCACTTCCCCTTACAAAATATTCAACTGTCGAGATTAGATCTGATCTGTCCAATGACTCCACAAAGGTTATAATACATTATTTAATACCCAAGATTTCATCCGATCATGTGATCTATTTAGATCAGATTCCACACATCAACGTATCTCACACAGATCTCTACGCCAAGAAGATGCGCATAAAATGGTGTCTTTTTATTGCATAACACAATTTTGAGTGAGTTGGAGCCTGTTTCATTTCTAACGATCCCTTTTCATTGCCACTGATCGGTACTATTTTGGATCTATGTTCCATCAAAGATGGTCCACAGATTTGGGCCCTCTCGATTGACATACATGTGTGCTGCTCGTGGGGTGATTGGTTCACCACCATCTAAAAATTGGCACACTGTAAAAGAGATAAAAGAGGGCATATGCATAAGGTATAGCTTAAAATAATAGTACCATCAGAAATGTAATAACAATAATTAATTATTTAATTAAAGAAATGCTCCAGTGCTTTGAGAGCACAGCAAGTTATAGTGCCCCTACTTGCATTATAACACTTGGACAGTCCAATTGATTGATATGAACTATCCATTAGGTTCATAACACATTTCATAGTGCATAATGCAAAATAATAAAATTCACTGATAAGGTGATCTAATCCATCATTAATATGGTCTTATTTTTTGTAGCCATACATATCTAAAGCCATGGATGGATGGTTATAATTGGCTAACAAATGTGATTCTTTACAATTATAAGCAAGCCATGATAATCCTAACAAATGGATGAATCGAAATGTTGATTGGACCTATTTTTGTGTAAATGATCTTGACCATCCATTTTTAATTCCATTTACCGAATGGTTAAATTTACTAAATCAGTGTGATATTTTCCTAGTAGCTCTTGAAATATGGATTAGACCTGGTGATCTGGATTGATCAATGGTTTGGACCGTCTAGGTTCTGCAAAAAAAAAAAATGGGAGCACTATAACTAATTGTGTTCGTAGGTACTGGAGCATTTCTAAATAAATAAATAAAAGAGTCCTTGTGGAGCAACAACATTCATGGGAGATGTGTTGGTGTTCCCTCACATAAAAAATAAATAAAAAATTTAAAAAGGAAAAAAAAATTAGGGCATACCAAAAATGAGAGGGATATAAATCTCAAGTGGACCACACCACATGAAAACAATAGTGATTGGATATCCACCATTAAAACCCTCCCAAGGCCCACTGTACTTTTTATTTGACATCAAATCTATTGATTAGGTCATACAAGCCCAGATGAAGGGAAAAAAATCAGATTGATCCAAAACTGTATATGGCCCCAAAAGGTTTTTAATGGTTGACGCTCATTCAACACTGTTTCCTATAATGTGGTCTAGTTGAGATTGGGATATACCTCATTTTTTATCTCATACCATAAAATGATATGGTAAAATAGATGGACGGCAGGGATGAAACACATACATCATGGTGGGGCCCACACAGCGCCGACCACCAGCCACGTGCGCTGGTGTCAGCGCGAGTAGAGAGAGTGAGAGCCAATCTCTCACTCTCTCAACCTCTCTGTCTCTCACTCTCGCAATCTCTCGGTCTCTCACTCTCTCAACCTCTCTCAGTCTCTCACTCTCGCGCACCCTCTCTCTCTCTCTCTCTCTCTCTCTCTCTCTCTCTCTCTCTCTCTCTCTCTCTCTCTCTCTCATTCTCTATCAATCTCAATACCAATTGAAACGATTTGGGGATTTAGGGATTTAGGGATTTGGGGATTTGGGGATTTAGGGATTTGGGGATTTAGGGATTTAGGTGGGCATTTCTATCTCCACTGTTTCATGCGGTGCAGTCCACTTCAGCTTTGGATCTGCCTCATTTTTTGCTGTTATTTCTTAAAATAAGCTGGACAAACTGATGGACAGGGTGGATTTGTCATGAAATCTTGGTGGATCTCACATGGGGCTAGGCAACTTGCATCCTGATGGATGACCTGTACTGGTTACTCAGCAACTCAGTGGGGCCCACTTTGATGTAGGTGTCTTTTCTAAGGTTACAAAAGTTTTGGATCTAAGCTGATGTTTGTATTTTACCTTCATCCAGATATGGTTGACCATATCAACGGGTTGATGGAAAAAAAAAACATTACAGATCTGCTTACAGTAGGTCCTAAGAAGTTTTTAATGATGGGCGTTCAGTTATCACTGTTTCTTGTGGTGTTGTTCACATGAGAATTTGATCTGGCTAATTTTTGAGACTATGAGCTAAAATGGGCTAGAAAAACGGATGGATGGCATGGATATACAACACATCATCAAGGTAAGCTCTACAGTAAGGTCCTGGCCTGAGCCTAGCTTGGAAACAGGGGGTGGTGTAAGCCTAACCTGCTTGAGTCAAAAAAATAAATAAATCCTCTGGACCCTTACTTATAACCTTAACCTAAGCCTATTCTCAGGCAGGTTATAAGTGGGCCACATGAGGGAAAACAATTTAGAGGGTGAGCATTCATGGTATACTATTTCCAACGTGCGATCTAATTAAAACACATGTATGGTTGATGTTTGATGCCATAGGCATGATGGTCTGGGTGGATCTAACATCAAAACCAACTGGGTTCCTAAAAGTCTGATTGCATGTTGTCCCTATCTGAACAGAAATTGGCCCAAGCAGGGGCTCTATGGGGCCTGACATGATGTATGGGTTTTCTTCACACTGTTGATTCATTTGTTTAAACTATTTTAATATATAAGCCCAAATATGAGGCAGATCCAAGACTCAAATGGGCCATCATTTCATTTTATAAAAGTGGGCGCATCATTTATGTATCTTATCCATGCGGTCCACCCGTTGTTCTTCCTTACTATTTTAAGAGTACGGACTCAAAATTGAAGCATATCCAAAGTTGGAAGTAGATTACAATAGTAGAAACTATGAGAATTGAATGTGTACCGTTGAACAGGTTGGATGGCATGTAAACAAAATCGTGTGCCATTAGGTTGCTTATAAGTAGCCCCTTTAATGGTTCAATGGAAAGCTGTTTGAGAATGAAACAAGTATAAATAGGTAGGAAAGCTGGAGCGAGAGAGAGCCTGAAGCATGATTCAAAGTGGGAGCAGCACTTAGAAGGGTCCTTTATAGGTTGGATGGCGGACACCACAAAAAATAGCTATACACTTAAATTATACAATACATTTACAAGAGTTTGAATTTAATTATGAAATCAACTTTAACATCCCTAGTTAGTTTAGGTATGTGATGTTCGATACAATGATTCTAACAAGACTCTTGAAATACATACTTTGAGAAAAAAAATTTATGAAATTTCAAGCATCAGATGAGCCACAAGCATATGATTACAACTAAGTGACTAACCAACATTTATAACCATTGATTTACATTGGCATTGATATAATTTTAGTGATGCATTTGATAATGCAATTATTTTGGGATATCAGTAGTGGATTACTTATGTAATAGATTAGTAGTGACACATGTTACGCATACAATTATTTTGGGATATCATTCTATTTTCCGTAACCTAATGAACAGGTTGGATGGCATGTAAACATAACTGTGTGCCGTTGGAAGGTTTCAATGTTGGATGGTCATTATCCCCATTGTTTTCTCTGATATGATCCACTTGAGCTATGGATATGCTTTAATTACAGGGGTCAAGGATTTGAGGAGATTTGAGGGGAGTTCAAATCCCTTGATGTTTGACACCATAAAGTAACTGGGTGATTCAAATCCCCCTAAAACTGAGAGTTTGAAATCCACCATGAGAGCTTGGATTACTTTTAAATTCCTTCCAAGACTTACATTTGGGCACATGGCCCACTAATGATGTCCTAAAACAACTAGATTATCAATTGCATCAGTATAAATTACTTTAATATGATGATTTGTATCGTCCAAACATTGTCTATATAAATTAATGGTTAAAATAGTTGGTTAGTCATTCGGACATGATTTTGTGCTTGTGGCAATAAATTCTAGCCCTTGATCAGGCGGTATTAATAATCCAATCAACAGCAATAACTTAGCATTTGCATTTGGCGCAAGATATGTTTTCTAATACTGACTTGTGACGTAGTTCGAAATTGATTCTTTAATTTGACTAATATGGATTTGCCTTGCATCTAAATTTGAATTTACATTATTTTTCATTAGGCTATTGTTTATATGAAGAATGTATTTCTTGTAGCGGAATATTTTTAGGATAAATTATTCATATATCATTTTCTTATCATAAATTATTCATATTACAGTTTATAGTTGTGAGTTGTAATTTATAGATTTGTAAGTTAGATAATTAGTTACTCGTTTGAGGATTTCTATGGGGCCATACATAGATATGGTGTGTTTTTTGGTGGCATAGAAATCACTCAAATTGTCTGATTTTGGACAATTCAAGGTTAGATGGATAGTATGCTTTCATATAATCTATTTAAATGTTCATGCCTGATCCGCGGCCCATCTCCTCGTTTCTCTCTGGGTATGTTTCTTCTGTTCCGTATCTAATACCAAATATCTTTGCATCGTTTTAGATATTTGACATCGGAATGTAACGTAAGATCAACTTATCTGGAGAGGCATGGGGAGATGCTGTCGGATTTTCGGCATGGACATTTAAATGAAAATATGAAAGTATTACAATCTATCCAACCTTGGATGAGTAACTAATTTAGGATTTAATTGTATTAGCTTAGAATTAATGGAACAGACCCGGATGTGCGTAGGAGCTATCCGGATGAGCGGGGGTCCCTGGAAGGTGGAAACCGCTGTTATGACCATGATGAAGCTGTCTATTTCCTATGGACAACGTTGGAGGGGCCTGGACATTTAGACAGGCCGTATTTATGTATTTGCTCAAAATTAATGGAGCAGACCCGGATGTGCGTTGGAGCTATCCGGATGAGCGGGGGTCTATGGAAGGTGGGAACCGTTGTTATGACCATGATGAAACTGTCTATTTCCTATAAAAAGCATTGGAGGGGCCTGACCATTTGGACAGGCCGTATTTATGTATTTGCTCGAGATTAATGGAGCAAACCCGGATGTGCATCGAAGCTATCCGGAAGAGCGAGAGACCCTGAAAGGTGGGAACCGCTGTTATGACCATGATGAAGCTGCCCATTTCCTATGGACAACATTGGAGGGGCCTGGCCATTTGGACAGGCCGTGTTTATGTATTTACTCAAGATTAATGGAGCAGACCCGGATGTGCGTCGGAGCTATCCGGAAGAGCGGGGGTCCTTGGAAGGTGGGAACGGCTGTTATGACCATGATGAAGCTGCCTATTTGCTATGGACAGCATTGGAGGGGCCTAGCCATTTGGACAGGCCGTGTTAATATCTGTATTTGCAGGTACCACACCCTTAACCTAAACCCATTCTCAATTCCCTAAATTTATAACCTATAACCTATAACCTAACTCTAACCCTAAACCAAAACCTATAACCTAAACCTTAACCTTAACTTATAACATATACTTATAATCTTAACTTAAACTTATAACCTTAACCTATAACCTAAAACTAGGCCAAACCCAAAACCTTAACCAAAACCTATAACCTATACTTATAACCTAAACCTAAACTTATAACCTTAACCTAAACCTATTCTCAAATACTTAAACCTAAACTTATAACCTTAACCCAAACCTATTATCAAATCCCAAAACATATAACCCAACCTAAACCTAAACCTAAAACTTAACCTATAACTTAACCTAAACCTATACTTATAACCTAAACCTATTATCAAATCCCAAAACCCATAACCTTAACCTAAACCTATACCAATAACCCAACCTAAACCTATTCTCAAATCCCAAAACCCATAACCTAAACCTAAACCTTAACCTAAACTCAAATCCCTAAACCTTAACCTATAACCTAAACCTACACCTAATCCTAATCTCAACCCCGTAACCTAAACCTAAACCTAAACTTGAAAACCCCAACCTAAACCCGATCCCAAACCCGAACCTGATTTCCAAAACCTCAACCCTACTCTATTCTCAATTCCCTAAAGCTATAACCTAAAACCTAAACCTAAACCTATACCTATACCTATAACCTATACTTACAACCTTAACCTAAACCTACAAACTTAACTTAAACCTATTCTCATATCCCAAAACTTATACTTATAACCTAAAACTAGACCAAACCCAAAACCTTAACCAAAACCTATAACCTATACTTATAACCTAAACCAAAACTTATAACCTTAACCTAAACCTATTCTCAAATACATAAACCTAAACTTATAACCTTAACCCAAACCTATTCTCAAATCCCAAAACCTATAACCCAACCTAAACCTAAACCTAAACCTTAACCTATAACCAACCTAAACCTATAACCTTAACCTATACTTATAACCTTAACCTATACTTATAACCTATACCTATAACCTAAACCTAAACCTAAACCTTAACCTATAACCCAACCTAAACCTATACTTATAACCTAAACCTATTCTCAAATCCCAAAACCTATAACCCAACCTAAACCAAACCCAAAACCTTAACCAAAACCTATAACCTATACTTATAACCTAAACCTAAACTTATAACCTTAACCTAAACCTATTCTCAAATACCTAAACCTAAACTTATAACCTTAACCCACACCTATTCTCAAATCCCAAAACCCAAAACCTTAACCTAAACCTATACTTATAACCTAAGCCTATTTTCAAATCCCAAAACCCAAAACCTTAAGCAAAACCTATAACCTATACTTATAACCTAAACCTAAACTTATAACCTTAACCTAAACCTATTCTCAAATCCCAAAACCCATAACCTTAACCTAAACCTATACCTATAACCCAACCTAAACCTATACTTATAACTTAAACCTATTCTCAAATCCCAAAACCCATAACCTTAACCTAAACCTTAACCTATAACCCAACCTAAACCTATACTTATAACCTAAACCTATTCTCAAATCCCAAAACCCATAACCTTAACCTAAACCTTAAATTATAACCCAACCTAAACCTATACTTATAACCTTAACCTATTCTCAAATCCCAAAACCCATAACCTTAACCTATAACCTAACCTAAACCTATACTTATAACCTAAACCTATTCTCAAATCCCAAAACTCATAACCTTTACCTAAACCTATACCTATAACCCAACCTAAACCTATTCTCAAATCCCAAAACCCATAATCTTAACCTAAACCTTAACTCATAACCCAACCTAAACCTATACTTATAACCTAAACCTATTCTTAAATCCCAAAACCCATAACCTTAACCTCTACCTATACCTATAACCCAACCTAAACCTATACTTATAACCTAAACCTATTCTCAAATCCCAAAACCTATAACCCAACCTAAACCAAACCAAAACCTTAACCAAAACCTATAACCTATACTTATAACCTAAACCTAAACTTATAACCTTAACCTAAACCTATTCTCAAATACCTAAACCTAAACTTATAACCTTAACCCAAACCTATTCTCAAATCCCAAAACCTATAACCCAACCTAAACCTAAACCTAAACCTTAACCTATAACCCAACCTAAACCTATACTTATAACCTAAACCTATAACCTTAACCTATACTTATAACCTATACCTATAACTTAAACCTAAACCTAAACCTTAACCTATAACCCAACCTAAACCTATACTTATAACCTAAACCTATTCTCAAATCCCAAAACCCAAAACCTTAACCTAAACATATACTTATAACCTAAGCCTATTCTCAAATCCCAAAACCCAAAACCTTAACCAAAACTATAACCTAAACCTATACTTATAACCTTAACCTAAACCTATGCTCAAATCCAAAACTTATACTTATAACCTAAACCTAAACCTTAACCTTAACCTTAACCTTAACCTATAACCTATACTTATAACCTTAACCTAAACCTAGACCTTAACCTAAACCTAAACCCAAACTTATAACCTAAACCTATTCTCAAATCCCAAAACCTATAACCTATACTTATAACCTAAACATATAACCTATAACCTATACTTATAACCTAAACCTAAAGTTATAACCTAAACCTTATCTCTAAACCTATTCTCAAATCCCTAAACCTATAACCTACGCTTATAACTTAGCTATAATCTAAACATAAAACCCGAACCCGATTTCCTAAACCTAAACCTTAACGTATTCTCAAATCCCTAATCCTAAACCTACACCTAATCCTAATCTCAACTCCAATTCTCCAAACCTAAACCTAAACTTATACCTATTCTCAAATCCCTAAACCTAAACCTAAACCTAAACTTATACATATTCTCAATTCCCTAAACCTAAACATATAACCTAAACCTATAACCTGGCCTAATCTTAAAGCTATTTCCCTAAACTGACTTTAGTCTTTTCATTGTAGACATGGATAAGAGTTGGATGCGAGCTAAGAACAAGTTTGGCCCAGAGTATAAACAAGGGGTTCAAGAGTTCATGGAATTTGCACGAAATCGGGCAGATTCAAGGAATAGGATTAGGTGTCCATATCGAAAATACAAGAACATGATATCTAAGACTTTAGACAAAGTAGAGGACAATTTGTTCATAGTTGGGATTAACTAGAGTTACACTTGGTGGATCTATCATGGTGAAGATATGACCCATAGAGTTGTGCCCACTAAAGTCCTTGCTGACCCAATTGTGTCGGATGACAAGGATGAAGACGTTGACAAAATGCAAGATATCATAGGGGATGTGTTCAGGGGAACAGCTGCGGATACTAATTTTGCAGCGACAAGCAGTAGCCAAGATATTCCTCCAATGGGTGATGACGAATCAGAAAAGTTTAGTAGGTTGTTGAGGGATGCGCAACGTCCACATTATCCGGGGTGTGAGAACTTCTCTATGTTGAATTTTCTTACAAAGTTACTTCATTTAAAGACAATAAATCATTGGAGTAACAAATCATTCGGCATGTTACTTAAGTTGTTGAAAGAAGCATTATCAGACGGTGAGACATTGCCTAAGTCTCATTACGAGGCAAAATCCTTGATGCGCGACTTGGGCCTTGGTTACACCCTCATACGTGCATGTATAAATAATTTTTTATTGTATTGGAAAGAGCATGATAAGGTTGAAGAGTGTCATTTTTGTGGAGAGTCTAGGTGGAAGTATGACAAAGCTGGGCGTAAGAATATCCCGCGAAAGGTGTTAAGGTACTTCCCATTGAAACCCAGATTGTAAAGATTGTTTATGTCTCGTAAGACGGCTGAAGATATGAGGTGGCATAAGGAGAAACGCGTTCATGATGATAGTACACTGACGCACCCTGCGGACTCTGAAGCCTGGTAAAATTTTGACAAGCAACATGACTGGTTTGCAGAGGATTCTCGCAATGTTCGACTAGGTCTTGCAAGTGATGGTTTTAATCTATTTGGTAATATGAGTAGCTCGTACAGTATGTGGCCAGTGGTGCTTATGCCCTACAATTTACCTCCTTGGTTGTGTATGAAGGAGTCATTTTTCATGACGTCATTGCTTATTCCTGGACCCAAGTCACCTGGGAATAACATTGATGTGTATTTGCGACTGTTAGTAGATGAGTTAAACGAGTTGTGGAGTCAAAGTGTAGAAACGTATGACACATTTGCAGGACAGACGTTTCGATTGCATGCAGCGGTCTTGTGGACAATAAATGACCTTCCCGCGCATGTAAATTTGTCTAGGTGGAGCACGAAGGGCAAGTTGGCTTGTCCTATATGTGGTATTGAGACTTGTTCATTATCATTGAAGCATGGTAAAAAACATGTTATATGGGCCATCGTCGCTTCCTTCCGAGCGATCATAGTTGGCGCAAGAAGACGAGGATCTTTGATGACAAACAAGATCATAGGCCACCCCCAAAAGAGCTATCTGGAGAAGATGTGATGCAACAACTGAGTAACATTGGAGAAGTTAGATTTGGTAAGGCATCGCACTTGAAGAAGAGGAAACGTACAGTATTGGACTATAATTGGAGGAAGAAGAGCATCTTTTTGAGTTGCCCTATTGGAGCGATCTGAAATTGCGACACAACTTGGATGTCATACATATTGAGAAAAATATATGTGACAATGTCTTCGGAACATTGATGAACATAGAGAAGAAAACAAAAGACAGTTTCAAGGCTCGATTGGATCTACAAGAAATGGGTTTAAGGAAAGAGTTACACTTACAACCACATGGAAATTCGTATACTATACCAGCAGTCTACTACACGTTGACAAAACTAGAGAGAAAGCGTTTATGTGAATGGTTGAGATCGGTGAAGTTTTCCGATGGGTATGCGTCAAACATATCTCGCAGCGTAAACATTACGGACTATAAGGTAACAGGAATGAAAAGTCATGATTATCACGTCCTTCTGCAACGCCTACTGCCGGTTGCGATTCGTGGATTCCTCAGCAAGGATATCAGTGCGGCGTTGATTGAGTTGGGGATATTCTTTAAGGATTTGTGTTCGAAATCGTTAAATGTAAATGTTATTAAATGACTGGAGAGGGACATTGTCATAATCCTTTGAAAACTTGAAAGAATATTTTCACCTGCGTTTTTCGATGTCATGGTACACCTAGCTCTTCACTTGCCGCACGAGGCGAAGCTTGCAGGCCCAGTACAATATCGTTGGATGTATCCGATCGAAAGGTGGTAAAACCTATTAAAATTTTTATTCATTCTATAAACTACATATATCCATGTTTTCATACGTATAACATATTAGTTTTATGTACAGATACCTTCACACACTCAAACGATTTGTGAGGAATAAGGCACAATCGAAGGGGTCGATAGCTGAAGCGTACATTGATAATGAGTGCCTTACATTTTGCTCCATATATCTTCATGGCATAGAGACTATATTCAACCGAGAAGATTGGAATGCCGATGAAGGGCAGGAGCATGAACAAGGACTCATATCTGTATTTGCACATAACGTTCGTCCCTTAGAATCCCCGACATTTCAGGATATGGACCTTGGGGATCTAGTAAAGGCGCGTTGGTATGTGTTGAATAATTGTGAAGAAATAGAGTCATACTTGGAGTAAGTCTTCCCTCGATTATTGTCTTCTCTACATACGATGACCTTAATGTTTCTTGTTGATGACGTGCCATTTATGTGTAGCGAACACATATACGAGATGAAGTCCAAATTCCCCAAAAATTATGATCGAATGCATCAGGACCAGTTTCCAGAATGGTTCGCCAAACGTGTAAGATTTCAGATTGTATCTCACCACACTTAGAATTTTCGTTGTATTCCACATTATTTCAACCTAAGAAAATCCCTAATCAATTGTATTCTGTATATGATAATAGATGACGACGTTGCGCACGAGCAACTCTGCTGATGCGTCTGATGCACTATACTCACTGGCATGTGGCCCTGACAGACGTGTATCTAGATATGTAGGTATTGTAAACGGGATTCGGTTCCACACCGAAGAACGTGAGAAGTATAGGACCACACAAAATAGTGGGGTGGTTGTAAAGGGAACAAATGAGGGGGGTGAAATTGACTTTTATAGAATTTTGACGGATATTATTGAGCTGAGTTATTGTATGAGAAAGCGGGTGTACTTATTTAGATGCGATTGGTGAGACATTGGAAATAAGAAGTTGGGAATACAGACTGACAACTACTTTACGAGCGTAAATTTATCTCGAAAGTGGTTTAAGGACGACCCATTTGTCCTCGCCAGCTAAGCCGAACAAGTATTTTACCTCGCTGACACAAAGTTAGGTGGCTCTTGGCACGTGGTGCAGAAAATAAAGCCCAGGAACATATTTGACATTCCCGTACCAGAAGTTGAAGATAGCGACGATGAGGGAAATGACATGTCTAGGGTTGAACAAGCATATCAAGAAGACATGCCATCTAGGGATACATGGACTGATTCAAGTGTTGATATTGATGTGGTGCAATTAGACAGAGATGATATGCCACCCGATCATGTTGATGCCTCAATAATACAAGACATTGTTAGAGATGATAGCGGTTTCATTGATGACAATGTTGCAGACGATGAGGAGGAAATACTGATCAACGATAGTGATGGTGAAGAAGAAATAGCCCTAAGCGATAGTGATACAGACGGCGATTATTAAATGTACACATGATTTACATGTCATTTTTCAATTCGAATAATTTATGTATTCCATGTATACGTGAAAATTACAAGTCATGATTAATTCCTTTTATTGACTTGTTTAAAATCCATATTTTCAGTTGAGTCAATTTCTGATCATGTCATCCTCAAACCGGAGCATAGCAGAAGCACGCAACATACTTCATCAGCTGTTGCAGATGGATGTTTCGGTCCTATCTTCTTCTGGTAGGGCCATAGAGATACCCGGTCTGGTCGATGAGTGTAGAGTGGAATATATTGATGACGACTCAGACGAAAGATTATACTATCTCAAATAAATTCCGGGGCTGATAGAGATATATAACCACGGGAAACGAAATATGGAAGATGCGACTTTGTCACTTGCACATCTGAATGGAGTCCCGAGATACAAGATTTCTCCTATTGTGACTGATATGTTGGCTATAAAAATGTCGAGTGCTTCACACTACATGACATATGCTTCTAAAGCATACGATAACTTACGCAGGGAGTACTTCGGATAGTTTACCTCAAAGTTATTTCATATTACAACGAAATATGTGTATTTATTATATAATGACAATGTGTAATGAAATTTCTAAGGGTTATAGATTAAAGTTTACAGTTTTATTATATTCTGCTTGCATGATAGTGTAATGGTTTAATCATATTTTAATCACCTCTCTAAGCATAAGCACAAATGCATTCTACTGTCAACACTACTTGTATAATGTTTTAGTATATTCCACTTATATTGACATTGTTTAAATTTATAAGTTCGTAGCTCGCACATATTTAGTGATGGCACCAGGTGGGAGAGCACATCGTTTGCACACTGGATCTACCCCTTTTACCCGTGATGCGACGGAGACAGCATCGCCGTCACATGTTGCATCGCAGGCGTCTAATCCCTCAGTCGCACATACACCGGGCATTGCATGTAAGTCTAGACATGTATTTCTTTTAATGACTTCTGTTTATGTTTACTTACATATTTCTTTTACAACAACGTCGTCGAGTAGCCGACGAGAACGTGGACCCACGCGTGGGTTGCTTTTAGAGCGACATACGCATGAGGGTAGGGTGACGGTAGAGTTCCCACAGGACTGCATTAGACCTGTTGGGAACAATGCCAGACTATTTACGTCGGAGGTCGGTGTCTTATACCAATCTCTTATCCCCCCACCACCCCCGTTGGACAGACGTGACAGATGATGTGCGGCAGCTCATCCGTCAATGCCTTCAGGTAAATTTTAGTAAATTAAAATTTATTTTATGAAAGTTCATTTATTCTTAAGTTATTATCTTAATAAGATTATTGCCTTAATCTATTATTTATGAAATTGGAGGATAAATTTGACATCGATTTGAGTGTTCCGCACATCTCCTATGCCGTCGACGACATGATTAAGGAGCGGTTCAAGGATTACCGTGATAAGTTACACCGGCAGTACAAGCGATGCGCGAGCTACGAGAGGCCCCACAGTCCGCACCGCCGCACGTGACTGATGAGGACTGGCAGATACTCTGCGATAGGTTTTCGTCTGATTCTTTTCAGGTAATATTTACATATTTACAATATCTTAACGCAATAATTAAATTCGCAATTAATAACAATGTATTATGAATAATGTGATCAGAAGAAGAGCAAAATAAATTCTGACAACAGGTAAAAGTTGGCAGTGAACCACGTATCTGGTTCAAAGTCATTTGTACGACTTCGTCACGACATGGTAAAAAATTACTGGTAATTATTACGTTTATATATTCCTTCTATGCATTTTTATTAACTTTATTGTCCTTTCGATTGTGCAGCGAGATTCTGTTACTGGCCAGGAGCACGGACCAGTAGACTTCTACAGAAGGACTCACTGTCGGTAGGAGACGGGATCTTGGATACATCCTAGAGCCAGCGAGATTTGGGTAAAATCCTTACATTGTAAAATTTAATTGCATTAAATTATAATAATGTCATTATTATGAAAATTTATATGTTTTCATTACAGGAGGAGATGGACACCTTACGCAGTCAGCCCACTCCCGATGGTACTCAACGGAGCGAGCCAGAGATCTTGAGTCAGGTGTTTGGCACTCGTTCTAAATATGTGCGTGGTTTGGCCATGGTGCCAAGCTTACGACACCCGCTAGAGCTGCCTCCACCCGTTCCATTGTCGTTGGCGATAGCGCCGTACGCCGAGCTGATATCGCAGAGAGAGAAGTTCAACAGCTACAGGTTGTCGTCCATGATATCAAAGAGCAGCTTGAGAGGCAGAAGGAGGAGCAGGAGAGGAGGATGAAGGAGCTGGAGAAGCAGATGGAGGAGCATGCGAGGAGGATGGAGGAGTTGACGAGGGAGAGGGAGGAGCAGGCGAGGCAAATGGAGGAGATGCGGGTGTCGCATGAGCGACGGATGATGGAGATGTTTCAGGCTCTTACTGCACGCTTACCCACCGATGTCTCACCACCTCCGCCTTCATCTTCGTGATTTTTTATATTTTATTTATGATGTTTAAACTTATATGTATATATGCGTGAATGAATGTGATGTGGATAAGATATAAACGTGTTTGGATGGATTTACCAGTTTGGGTTTAGATGGATGTGAATGTGAATATGATGAAATATATTATATAACAGGTGTATATCAGGAACATGTGTCTATCAAGAATTTTGTGCTGGAATATTTTTTTAAAAAAAAAAAGACTTTTAGCGATGAAAATTTTCATCGCTAAAGGTTAAAGAAATTATTTTTAGCGACGAAACTTTTCGCCGCTAAAGGTTTTAGGTCATTTTTTAGCGACGAAAGTTATCGTCGCTACACATCACAACACGTATATTTAGCGACGAAAGTGTTCATCGCGAAAAGGTTTACACATATATTTAGAGACGAAATAATATCGTCGCTAGAAGTTTAACACGTATATTTAGCGACGAAAATGTTCGCCGCGAAAAGTTTTATAATTATTTTTAGCGACGAAATCTATCGTCGCTAAAAGTTTTAAAAAGTTTTTTAGCGGCGAAACAATTCGTCGCAAAAAGTTTTTTCCGTATTTTGTAGCGACGAAACTGTTCGTCGCTAAAAGTTATTTTTTAGCGACGAAATCTATGGTCGCCAAAAGTTCAATATTTATTTTTTAGCGACGAAAATATTCGTAGCTAAAAGTTTTCTAGATTATTTTTAGCGACAAAAACGGTCGTCGCTTAAAGTTTTTTAAAAGCTTTTTAGCGACGAAAAGTTTCATCGCTAAAAGCCCTGTCTTTGTCGACGATTAAAAATTTTCGTCGATAAAAGTCTGTTGCCGCGGCATATGGCGATAAAAATTTTCGTCGCTAAAAAGTTTTAGCTACAAAAATTTTACTTTTAGCGACGAAAATTTTTGTCACTAAAGGTACGATTTCTTGTAGTGCACAACTATAAATAGGACTCCTAGAATGCTCCAAAGCATCTTCTAGGGTTTGAAAAAGTCTCAAGGAGCATACACAAGGTGGAGCAGCCGCCAAAGAGTTTTTCTTCTTACCTAGTTTAATTTTCATGCTTTGTTTAAGAGATTTGGTTTCAATCATGTCTATGGTTGGCTAAACCTCTTAGCTAGGGCTAAGAGGTGAAGCTTGTAGCGTGTTTGGATGTTTATTTTTCTTTGATTCTTGTTCTTATTGAACTTCATTGATTTCTAGTTTGATATTAAGGGAATATTTTCAATTTTCTATGATTTATTGTGACTTAAATTACAATAGATGTTGTAATAGCTTTGGATATCTTCTTTTCCTATTTTGAGATAGTGAGATTAGTAAATCCCGTTGTTCACCATCGTCTCCTGGGCATGGTAGGGTGATAGAATCCTTTCCAATCATCACAATTATCCTCCATTGAGAATTAAGTCAATGAAAAGTTTAGATTTGATTTAAATTGCTTGATCTTCCAATTGGATAGGATAGGACTCCAATTCCAATTGTGTTCCTTGAATCAAGTAAGGTAGCATCTTGATAGCTACAAGTGGATCCTTGGCACCCTAGTTTCCACCTTTAAATTCATAAGTTTTAATCAACATTATTCACCATTACTCTCAATTATTCAGATTTCAATTTAGATATTTTTCTAGTTCTAGTTCTAGTTATTTTCAGAATACGTACAAGTTTAGTCCATGTGGATTCGACCTCGGTCTTACCGAGTTATTACTACATCGCAACCCTACACTTGGGGTTGTGAACAATCGACATTGGTCTTACCGAGTTATTACTTCATTGCAACCCTACGCTTGGGGTTGTTAACCCTTGGTTTGATTAGCTGACTAATGCTTAGCTCGGGTAAGAATTCGATCGAGACGGTCCTGGCGAGGTCGGTATCGACGACCAAGGCTAACCTGCTTAAATAGGCGATCATCTTTTCACCTTTGGCTTGGTATTTAGTGGTCACTTGGTTGACCACTAACTACGAGTCATTGTGAATTTTTAGCTTTTTGGCCTTCATTGCCTTAGCTAATCGTAGGCATGCTAGGAGTGCTTCGTATTCAACCTCGTTGTTGGAAGCTTGGAAGTCAATTGTAGCACATACTCGATCTTGACCTGGTTGGACAAGGTCAGGATCAACCTCGCCCCACTCCCCTGTGCATTTGAGGACCCGTCTATGTAAAGGGTCTATGTTAGTGGTACCTCGCTCTACTTGTTCCCTTCCACTATGGGTGGAAGGTCCGTATGGTAGGTGAATTCTGTTATAAAGTTGGTGATGACCTACCCTTTAATGGTTGTCCGAGCTCGATACCTGATGTCAAACTCATCGAGCTCGATCGCCCACTTGGTAAGTCGACCCAAAGCTTTGGGTTTCTGTGATGCTTAACAGAGGGATTGATTAGTTGGGACGACATGGTATGGGCCTGGAAGTAGGGCATGAGTCGTCGAGATGACGTGACTAGGGCAGGGCTAGCTTCTCTATCTCAAGATAGGCCATCTAGGCATCGATCATTACTCTGCTTACGTAATAAACATGTCGCTGGGCACACCTGTCCTCCCTGAATAGAGCTGAGCCAACTGCTATCGGCGAGACGACTAGGTATGATAGTAGCTCTTCTCCTTGCATAAGTTTTGAGAATAGAGGTGGAGACCCTAGGTAAGCCTTGTGTTTCTAGAATGCCTGCTTGCACTCTTCTATCCAGGTCGACTTCTAATTCCCTCTCAGCTATTTAAAGAAGGGCAAACACTTATCTGTGGCTCAGGAGACAAATTTGTTCGGTGCAGCCATTCTGTCCATGAGGCATTGAATCTCCTTGTTCGACTTGAGGGGAACTCATTTATGTGAGAGCTCGGGTTTTATCGGGGTTTGCCTTAATCCCTTTCTGGTGGACCATGAAACCCTAAAACTTGCTCGAGTTAACACCAAAGGTGCATTTTGCTTGGGTTGAATTTCATTCGGAATCTCCTAAGGATGTCGAACATCTCTCTCAGGTCGGCCATGTGGTCCCTGGCCTTGGTGCTTTTGATGAGCACGTCGTCGACACAGACTTCTATAGTTTTTCCGATATGCTTGACGAACATTATGTTTACCAACCTCTGATATGTTTCTTTAGCATTCTTCTACCTGAATGACATAACTCGGTAGCAGTACAATCATCTGTCTGTTATCAAGGCCATTTTCTACTTATCATGCTCGTACATGCTAATCTGGTTGTACCTTGAGTACACATTTATAAAACTGAGGAGTGCGTACCTACCAGTGGCATCCACTAGTTGGTCGATTCACAGTAGCAGAAAATCGTCTTTTGGGCATGCTTTATTCAGGCGATGTAGTCCACTCAGACTCGCCATTTCCTGTTGGCCTTTTTTACCAGTACCATATTTCCCAGCCAGTCAGGGTAGTGTACTTCCTCGATAAAATCCTACTTGAAGGAGCTTGTCGACCACTTCATTGATTGCAACGTATCTTTTCGCATCAAGCTCGTGTTTTTTGTCAATGGGGTTGTGGTCGAGGTCCATGTTCAGTCGGTGGACTGCAGCTCTCGAGTCTATCCCGAGCATGTCCTGGTGAGACCATGAGAACACGTCGGCGTGTTCTCTCAGGAGGTCTGTTATTTCTATTTGGAGCTAGGGTTCAAGCAATGATCCGATCTAAACTGTTCGAGCAGCTTCTTCCTTAGGATCAAGGAAAGTGACCTACATCGTCTATTGTTGTTGTGATCTACCTTATAGAGCCGCTGAATAACACTGTTGGGCCTCGTGTTGGTTGCCCCGGACCCTGCCGACCCCATGCTCAGTCGAAAATATCATGGCGAGGTGATTGGTGGAGACTATGGCCTGCATGACATTTAAGGACGGTTTGCCTCAAACCATGTTATACACCAAGGGGTAGTCCACCACGAGGAAATCTATAATGGTGGTGACCTAGTTGAAGTCCTATCCTGTTGTCACTGGCAGAAGGATGCAGAAGGGGTTCGCATGGGTTGTAACCTCAACCTCCTTATCCCCATCTTGTCGAAAGTGGTTGTGAATAGGTATCTATCGAGTTGCCCGTGTCAACCAACATCCGGTGCACCTTGTGGTTGGCTACGGTCATGGTGACCACAAGTGCATCATCGTGGGGGTGTTAGATCTGTTTAGCATCCTCTTCTGTGAATGTGATCTTGCATGAGTCTACCCTAGGTTCTTTCTCAGGACAACCGGTGAGGTTTACTTGATGGACTTCGTCGGTGAGCCTCGCGCTTCGAACATGAGCTCGCATGCTCAGTTCAAGTCACCACCTCCGGCGGGTCTAGTGAAGATAGTGCAGATTTCACCGACCAGCTCGTTGTCATTGTGTTCCTCACGCTGCTCTCATTGGGGAGCTAGTCGGTCTTCCTTTGCACTTAGTAATGAATTCACGTAGGTATCTTCTCTTAATGAGAGACTCAATCTCCTCCTTGAGATCAAAGCAATTGATTGTGTTATGGCCATGGTCATGATAGAAGTGACAATATTTCGTCCTATCCCTTTTCTCTGGGTCGGCCCTCATCTTGTTCGACTACTCCAGGATTCTCTTCTCTCTGATCTTTATGAGCACCTATTCTGGCATGGTGTTTAATGGAGTGTACTGACGAAACCGACAATCTAGAACTCGAGGATCTCGGCTAGCGCCACCCTGGTCACCCTCTCCTTTTCTTTTAGGGTTCGCGTTGGGTCCATCCTTAGTCTCCTTTCTCTTCTTGTCTTTCGTCGAGCAACTTTCACCCCTGGCGTCCTTGTGGGCGCCGAACAATTCCTCATCGTTAGTATATTTCTGAGCTCAGTTCAGGAGGTCAGCGAAAGGTCGTTGGGGGGTTCTTGTCGAGCGCAAAGAGGAACTTTCCTTGCCTCAGGGCCTCGACATTGAACCAGACGATATAGTCTTTTCAGTGGCTCATCCTCCTTTCGGGTTACCATAAGGAGATGAGTTGTCGGCTTCTTTATATCCTTGCCCCCGATGAATCGGGTGGCAAAGGCTCTACTGAGATGGGCAAATGAACTAATGGATTTCAGCTTCAGGTTCTTATACCACTTTTGAGCTGCCCCACTAAGTGTTAGGGAGAATGCCCTATACCTCACTTGTCCGGAAGCATCGTGAAGCTCCATCCATACTCTGAACGATTCCAGGTATTTGGCCGGGTTGCCTGAACCCGAGTAAGGCAATATATGGAGCATTCGAAAACCAAGCAATAACTGGGTTTGCATGATGTTGCGACTCAATCTGTTCAAGGAAGGCATCTACAAATGATGGGGTCTTTGCTCGGTAAGCCTGCTAGATATTACCGAGTTGGTCACGGAGCTCTCTAATTTCTGCCCTCAAAGGGACTTCTCTTTCCATAGTAATTTCTGGGGCCTTCCCCCGAGCTTGTCACCTCTGGTCCACGGTATGCGCAAGTCTGACTTAGCGAAATCGCTAGTCGTTGGGGTCGGCATTATGACGATGAGGCTTCCCCCAGCTCGGGCCTGCCCCTGGTATGGCTCGGGGGTGCCACTGCATTGAGCAGGAATGCTCGGTTGCCGCCTCCGCCTCTTCCTATTGGTTGGCTAGGGGATGCCTGCTGTCTTTCTAACAACATTATGATACAGTCTACGTTTCTGGTTAAGGCTCCCACTTGGTTCTCTACGCAGATGAGTCGGCTACCTCGGTTTCGAGACTTTTGCACCACCGTTTGTAAGGGCAATTAGGACTGAGGTAGTGACTGCGAGGCCTGATCCTTGCCGGACGAAACCCGATGGGTGGATTCAATTATAGTTGGAGCCTTTCCCTTTCTTTTTAACATCGGGGGAAGGACTGGTGGCAGTTTGAGTTGGATACAATGAGAACTTGGCTTTACTGTCGGTTCCCACAAACGGTGCTAATATTTTGTCACGTAGATTTTTGGCCAACAGATGCATTTGATCGTGGAGGCACACCCACCAATGGACTTGCAAGGACAAGGGAGATGTGGACAATGGGGGTTGCTGGTGACTGGCTATGGACCCTCTAATGCCTAAGTTAGGCACCCTCTAATGCCTAAGTTAGGCTAGTCGATTCTGATTGAAGGTTGGAGTTTTGGTTTTTTGAGATCACCTCCCTTCATTTTAGGTTAAAAGTGTTTAGAGTCCTCCTTGGATGGTTTTAAAACCGTCGTGTCTTAATGGGATATGTTGGAGAGTCCCTGTTTAGATAGGAAACCGTTCCCGAGAATGTCATCAAGCTCGCCTTGGTCTGCGTAGTCTTCGGCCGAGATCAGGTTGGGCCCTCCTTTTTCGGATTTAGAGCGTAATAAACTCTGGGTTACTTGACCATCTTGGCGGCGGTTGGTTGGGTCATCTCGGCATACAGGGGAGCTCGGATCTCTAGTTCCTTACCTTACCAATCCCTCACTGTGTTGTGGATGCTCCTGGTTAGACGATCCTTCCCCCATCGAGTTCTTTCCTCGGACAACTCAGCTTGGGGGCTCATCTTTGCGTTAGGGTAACTGCTCATTCTGTCTTCGAGCCCTGTGCTTTGATAGCTTAGCTTATAGGCCCGTTGACGGTGTCTTTGCCTGGACGTTTGGTTACCCTAGCCTGGGAGGCACTTCTCTCATAATTAGATGGCCATTCTTTTCGTGTGAGGAAACAACTTGATTTTCCCCACAATAGGTCTTATCTTGCTCTGTAAAACAACGAAACTCTAATCCTTTAGTAAGTATGAATGATCGATGTGAAAACACTAGAAAAAGTCTTCATATGCCATAAATAAAATTGAACAAATGTCAATAATGATTTAAATGGCCCTTAAAACCAAAATTACATTGTTTTTCCCTAACTTGCTAATTGTTGAATATTTAAAGGATCATCAAAATGTAAACAATCAATGGTAAATATTGAAGAAGCAAATGCTTATTAACTAGTTGCTACAGTCATTAAGTTCATTTTAATTTTAGATGATGACCATTCTTAAAAATTGTCACATGAGGATGGTTTAACTGAGTTAATTTATGTCATGTGTGCACAAGTTCAAGTAACCTAAATTGTCACATGAGGATGGTTTAATCGAGTTAATTTATGTCATGTGTGCACAAGTTCAAGTAACCTAAGTATCAACATAGACCTTGCTTGTTAGAACCTTTTCTTTCATCTCCAGTGATCCACTTCCTCTCTCTTTGCATGCATTGGATATGTCATATTTTGTAAATATATAAAAAATAGAGACATATATTAAGTCTCATTTATGATGCCAAATCATACCATGGATCAAAGTTGGGAACTTAAGGGCAAATTTCAGGCGAATTGTAATTGTGAATTGTATTTGACAACCTATATCAAAATCTATTGAAATCTATATGAATGTGTTTGAGAGCTTATGTTAGATGGCATCGATGGAGAGAAAGTAAAAGAGAAATCTATTAGGTACAAATCTATGGTAATTGAAATCATGTGAAATAGAATTAAATAATTTTGTTATGATTTAAAAAAAAGAAAGAGAAAAGACTTTTGATGTATCTTATGTGAATGAGATTTTAATTTATATTTCATACGCTCTCCAATTCATTAGGGTGGGGCTATTTCACCAATTCATTATTAATTTAGTGTCCATTTAGTTTCATACATACGTGCCATGTGCTGCTGCCTCACCTATCCATCAGCAGTGTAGGCTATAAATCTAGTCAGTGTTATAATAGGTTGTTTGGCAGCATGCAATTGGATGGGATTTGGAGGATTTGGAGGTTTTTGTGCCTTTGGTGGCTACGGACTAGTGAATTCCAGAGGAATCTGGATCCTCCAGAAGGGCTCCTTTTGATCTCCCACCCGAAAGTACCTGATTTTAAATCCAATGAAAGGTGGGATATCCATATTGGTCCCATCATATCATCGCTTTGGATCAGTACCGCGGGCCAGGCAGATTGAAACGGAAAGCTCGAAAGGGCCCGCACGCTGTACAATCTCTTGGTCCTCGTCGCTACAGTAGCTTCGGTGGGAGCAGAAAGAGTTATAATACTAACGATAACAGATGGGAAAGATAGATATGGCGTGCCTCACCCTCAGCCCCTCCTTCTCCTCTCTCTCCTCCTTTCCTCATCCGTTTTCTGTTTGTTCTCCGTGTCATCATCGTCCTCACCATCACCATCACCTCCAGCTCCAGCTCCACCTCCGTCTCCGTCTCCGTCTCCATCTCCATCAGAAATGCAGACGGTCCTCTTACATTCCTCTCCACTGCACACGTATCGCCTCCTCCTCTCCTCTTCCAAATGCAGACGGTCACAGAACTGGTACCGAGTTTGTGGAGAGGCTCCGTACATGGATCGTTCTCGTTCGCTCATTCATGCCTGGTGGACGCTGGTGGAGGTTCCCCGACCATGCTCCAGGGGAAGAGGAAGGAGCAGAGAAGAAGATGGCTGTGACTGTGCCATTCGCGTTGCATCGGATGTGGCAGCTGGTTGCGAATGATCGATGGGTCATCTTTGCTGGTTTCATTTCCCTTATTCTTGCAGCGGTATGGCTTCCCTCTTCCAAAAAGCAACAAAGAAATTAACTTTGATTCCCTGGCACTGGCTGACACTTTGTTCATACAGAGAAGAAGGAAACATAAAATTAGAAAAATTCGGCTTAAAAAGTGTCTTAATGGTGATGCTTGCTTTTGATGGATCCTAAAACAAATCTATGGCACTTCCATACTTATTTTAGTGGATGGTTGAAATGAAAAATAGCCCAGTGGTCACGAATTCACTAAAACAAGAGTGTCTACACATTCTGAGATCAGGGTTTTTTTAGCATTCTGATTTTGGAATGATAATCTATTTACAGTAGGTCCAGCACTTTGAACAGTTTAACATTAATAAGCAATCGTGCTTTGTCAGGCTGCATCTGGTCAAAATTATCTCCATCATTAACTGTCGAGCCGCCTGTGATTGTGAGCCTCAAAGGTTTAGATTTTTTAGGGATCGTGTCTGAGTTATCATCTTTACCCTAGAGGAACGTTCTTGATCGTTATAGCGTGAAGACTGAAGAGTGGGCCACCATAATGGGCCCAGCAGGAAGAATCCTTGAGGTGGCTGGCTCCGAAATCAGCATAGTTTCCTTAAGGGAGATTTTCTCCTAGTTTATTTATTTATTATTATTATTTAAAATCTGGATAGAAATCCAGTCTTCCTTAGCCGTAGTATCTTCATCACATCTCTTGCCTATTTTTGGGGTAGCAAAGCGTTGCGCAGCACGCCAACAACGCAGTGAGCCTAGATCCAATCTCAGGCCTCACCCACAAACGATAAACAGGAAGAAATATAAACTAGAAAAGAATAAAAGCATTTAAACAAACCACAAGACAAGATATACGTGGAAAAAACCCAAACTAGGGTAAAAAACCACGGATGCAAAATTCCACTATGAAGAGAAACGAAGATTACAAGGCAATATACTAACCTCTCCCTTGGAAGTACAGAGAAAATCCCTTGCCCACACCTTAGAATAATTTCCTAATATTCACCTTAACCCTAGAATAACCCTAGGGACCCCAATTTATAGTTTTGACAACTTCCCTTTCGCATCCCAGTTGCGAAAGGACTTGCGACACGAAATCCGCGAAACTCCTTTCGCATCCCAGTTGCGAAAGGACTTGCGACACGAAATCCGCGCAACCTCGACTGGTCGTGGGCGGCCCCAGATGTGGCTCCACTTCTCAACAATCTCCCACTTGGAGACACATCGCCATAAACCTTTGTCTTCTTCATCCGGAGTGCACCACCTCTCCGTCTTCAAGCCTGAAGACCAATCAAAGCTGAACAGAGCTTCAGCTTCTCCCTCGTGACCGCCTTGGTCAGCATATCCGCAGGATTCTCACTTGTATGAATCTTCTCCAGAGCAATCGATCCATCTTCCAGTAACGAACGTATGAAGTGATATCTGATGGCAATATGCTTGGTCCTTGAATGAAAGGCTGAATTCTTAGCCAAGTGTATTGCACTCTGACTGTCACTGTACAGCTTGCAATCTGCTTGCTTCTTACCCAACTCTTCCATAAAACCTTGCATCTACACCATCTCCTTGCATGCTTCTGTAGCCGCAACATATTCTGCTTCTGTCGTACTGATAGATACTATCTTTTGTAACTGAGAGACCCAACTGACTGCAGCACTACCCAGAGTAAAAACATAACCTGTAGTGCTTCTCCTGCTGTCAATATCTCCTGCCAAATCTGAATCCACGTAGCCTTGTAGCTTGATTTCCGATCCACCATAGCACAGCCCTACATCCTTAGTACCTACCAAATATCTAAGGATCCACTTCACAGCTTCCCAATGTTCCTTCCCGGGGTTGTTCATGAACCTGCTAACAACTCCCACTGCTTGAGCAATGTCTGGCCTCGTGCTCACCATAGCATACATGAGACTCCCAATAGCTGACGCGTATGGGACTTTAACCATGTAGTCCCGTTCCTCCTGCATCTTTGCCCCTTGCTCCTTAGATAGCTTGAAGTGGTTGGCTAATGGAGTGCTAACTGACTTAGCACCTTCTATATTGAATCGGTCAAGTACCTTGGCTATGTACTCTGCCTGTGACAAAACTAGTTTCTTGTTTTCCTTGTCACGCTTTATCCTCATGCCTAGGATTTGTTTTGCAGCTCCTAAATCCTTCATGGCAAATTCTCTAGACAGTTGTCTTTTGAGATCTGAGATGTCCTTCATGCTTGAACCGGCCATAAGCATATCATCAACGTACAAAAGAAGGATGATGTAAGACGTATCAAACTTCTTCAAGTAACAACAGTGGTCTGCATGACATCTCCTAAAACCGTTTCCCGACATGAAACTGTCGAACTTTTTATACCACTGCCTCGGGGCCTGCTTCAAGCCATATAGACTCTTCTTCAGTCTGCACACCTTGTTCTCATTACCTGGTGCCACGTATCCTGTCGGCTGATGCATATATATCTCTTCTTCAAGGTCCCCATGAAGAAAGGCTGTCTTAACATCTAGCTGTTTTAGATGTAAGTCCTCTGAAGCCACTATACTCAAGACCATGCGAATCGTAGACATTTTCACTACCGGTGAAAATATTTCAGTGAAATCGATACCTGCCTTTTGTTGAAACCCTTTCACAACCAATCTGTCCTTGTACCGTTTCGAACCATCGTGCTCCTCCTTCAGTCTGTAAACCCACTTGTTATGAAGAGCTTTCTTACCCTTGGGTAGAGTGACTAGCTCCCATGTACGATTAGACTCAAGAGAGTCCATCTCATCATTCATGGCCTGCTCCCACTTAACGTGTATATCTGACTGTAATGCCTCTTCAAAACACTCTGGCTCACCATTATCTGTCAGTAGTAGATAATGTAAGGAGGGTGAGTATCGGACCGTGGGTCTCCTCTCCCGAGTAGACCTCCTCACAACTGGTGTATGCGGCTCTGCCTCATCCTGTGGCGCTGTAACACCCATGTCCGGTAACTCTTCCAACTCTACGAATTCTTTTTCTCGGCCTTATTTTCTGCGCACTGTCCTTATGCATCACTTTTTCATTGAAGACTACGTCCTTGCTTCTGATGATTTTTCTGTTTTCTGCATCCCAGAACCTGTAGCCAAAATCATGCTGCCCGTAGCCTATAAACGTGCACCTCCTGGACTTCGCATCCAGCTTGTTTCTGTGCTCTGCATCAATGTGAACATATGAAGTGCAACCGAACACTCTGAGATGTGCAAGGTTCACTTCCTTCTCAGTTCACGCTTCTTCTGGTAGCCCACCATCCAATGGTGCTGAGGGACTTCTATTGATGAGATATGCGGCAATATTCACAGCATCTGCCCAAAAGGTCTTGGGCAACCCTGCATGTAACCTCATGCTCCTGGCGCGCTCAAGGATGGTCCTGTTAATGCGCTCAGCCACACCATTCTGCTGTGGTGTCCCTGGAATCGTTTTCTGATGTTTGATTCCATTTGCTGCACAATACTCCTCAAACCTCTTATCACAATACTCTCCCCCATTGTCAGATCTGAGACACTTTACTGTTTTACCTGTCTCATTTTCTACCATAACTTTCCACTTCTTAAATACATCAAATATATCAGATTTATGTTTTAAGAAGTAGACCCACAGTTTTCTACTAACATCATCAATAAAGGTAACAAAATAACGTGAACCACCAAGAGATAATACCTGTGCCGGTCCCCACAAATCAGTGTGTACAAGCTCCAACAGATGTGTCTTTGGAGCCCGTCCCGTCTTCTTGAAGCTTACCCTCTTCTGCTTGCCATACACGCAGTCCTCGCAGAATTCCAAGTCAATAGACTTCAGCCTTGGTAGCTTCCCTTTTGACAATAGCACTTTTATCCCCTTCTCACTCATATGTCCCAGCCTCTAATGCCATAACTGCCCATTCACTCTAGTTGATGCGACTGCGAGTGAACTATACGATCCTGAAGTCACGTACAAAGTACCTTCCTTTTTGCCTCGAGATATTACCAAGGCACCTTTTGTGATCTTCCAGGAGTCACTGGTGAATGTCGTCACATAACCGGTATCGGTCAACTGTCCCACTGAGATCAGATTACGTTTCAAACTCGGTACATGTCTGACATCCTTCAATTTCAAGACCGTTCCGTCTTTCTGATTTACATGAACATCCCCCTTTCCAACAATATTGCACGGCTCATCATCACCCAGGTAGACTCTCCCAAAGTCACCTGACACATAATCACGCAGAACTTCCTTACACGAAGTAGCATGAAACGAAGCACCCGAGTCTATAACCCAAGACTCATTCCTCGCATCAAGAGACAAGATCAACGCCTCTGTGTCGCTCTCCTCAGACAGATTCACTGAATCCTTCCCTCCTTGAGAGCTTCCTTCTTGTTTCTTGAGCGCCCTGCAATCACGTTTCATGTGCCCCTTCTTGCCGCAATGCCAACACCCGTCTTTGTCTTTCGGTCCCTTGGACTTCTTCCTCGACTTAGAACGCCCGTGCTTATTGCCTCCTTTGTTCAGCGATCTTCCTCTTCCTTCAACGTTTAGAGCATTCCTTGAGTCCCCTGAAACTCCTGATGCCTTCCTTCTAGATTCTTCGCTGAGAATTAGACCGGCCACATCATCAAATTTCAACTTTGTCGACCCTGAAGAATTGCTCACAGCAATCACCAAACCATCCCAACTGTCTGGCAAACTGGATAAGATCAATAATGCCCTGACCTCATCCTCAAAAGCAATGCCAACGGATTCCAACTGGCTCGTGACTGTATTGAACTCGTTTAGATGTTCTGCCACGCTCCCACCATCTGACATCTTCATGTTGAATAGCTGTTTCATAAGATGAACCTTGTTGGATGCCGAGGGCTTTTCATACATGGTGGCTAGGGCTTCCATTAATTCTTTTGTCGTTTTTACTTTGGATATATTGAAGGCGACGCTCTTAGACAAAGAGAGTCGGATCGTTCCTAAAGCCTTTCTATCCAGTAAAAACCATTCATCATTTGTCATCTTTTCTGGTTTCTTCTCTTTTCCTCCTAGAGGAATATAGAGGTCCTTCTGATACAGATAATCTTCCATCTGCATCTTCTAGAAGGAAAAGTTTGAACCATCAAACTTCTCAATTCTAGTTTTCCTATCTTCCGCCATCGCTCCTAATAGAATTAAACCAATAGCTCTGATACCAGTTGTTGCGCAGCACGCCAACAACGTAGTGAGCCTAGATCCAATCTCAGGCCTCATCCACAAACAATAAACAGGAAGAAATATAAACTAGAAAAGAATAAAAGCATTTAAACAAACCACAAGACAAGATATACGTGGAAAAAACCCAAACTAGGGTAAAAAACCACGGATGCAAAATTCCACTATGAAGAGAAATGAAGATTACAAGGCAATATACTAACCTCTCCCTTGGTAGTACAGAGAAAATCCCTTGCCCACACCTTAGAATAATTTCCTAATATTCACCTTAACCCTAAAATAACCCTAGGGACCCCAATTTATAGTTTTGGCAACTTTCCTTTCGCATCCCAGTTGCGAAAGGACTTGCGACACGAAATCTGCGAAACTCCTTTCACATCCCAGTTGCGAAAGGACTTGCGACACGAAATCCGCGCAACCTCGACTGGTCGTGGGCGGCTCCAGATGTGGCTCCACTTCTCAACACAAAGTACATAGGAACAACAATAATTTGGTTATGTTTGAAAGCCTTTTGATTTTATTTTTTTTTTGAAGGGTTGAAAGCCTTTTGAATTAGCTTTCCAGTGAGCCCAAGGCATGCATGTCCAGTAGCGATTAAGAGATTACAGTCAATTTCCCATGGTCATGTTACTTTGTTAGCAAAACTCCATTATATAGATTCCAAAAAAAGATTTGTATAATTGATTAAATGTTTAAAATTCTGTATTTTTCAAAAGATATGCAAAAAACTTGTTCTTTTGGACAAGCCGAATTAACCACTTTTATTATTTATTTATTGAAACATGTTTTATTAAAAAAAAAAATTGGGGGTGTTTTAAAAATAGAAATTGGGTCGCCATCATTGATACAAGTGAGCAAATGGTGGAAGATTTCAGTAGAGACGTATCAATTTATATGGGGAATACTTTAGAAGGAAGGATTTAAGAGAGGTACTTAAAAATAATATTAACCCAATACACGCACACACAAAGCAAGAGGGGGGGTGGGGCGTAAGACGCCCACCAAGCGAAAGCTAAGGCAGGAAAAGAATTACAAAACCAGATTACAAACATCTCGGCTTATGGAAGCCCACTCCACTCCCGTCACCCGTCACCTTGATCTTCGTCACCAAATCTGCCACAAAACCACTCCAATTTTAAGAGCAATGGTTGTAACGTTCCCCCCAAATTGCCCAATGGCCACCATGAGAACTAGCCTCCAAACCACCTTGCCTTCCACCTCACCCCCTCCACCATGACAAGCCAAAAGGAAGTCAACAATCAACTTTGACATTACCTAGGAAGTATTGATGAGGGTGAAAAATGATTCCCACACCTTATGAGCCACAATGAATAAAAAGATGATCTATCGTTCTGCATCATTCAAACACATCACACACATTTGAGAGAATCAAGGCTCTTCTTTGAAAATAATCAATTGTGAGAACCCTCTTCCTCCCCACCAATCACACAAATGGCGCTACCCTACCCTAGGAGTAGGGTGTACACAAGTCGATCCGAGTCGAACTGGGCTCAACCCGGCCCTGCCCGGTCACCAGCCAAAACAGCCCGTACCCGGCCCAGCCCGGTCACCAGCCAAAACAGCCCGTACCCAGCCCGGCCCGGTCACCGGGCCAACATGTCCCGCCCGAACTCGGCCCGGTCAGCAATCGGGCGAGTTCGGGCCGAGTTCGGGCCAGTTTCGGACCTTAAGCAAATTCATGGGAAGGGGTTTGACAGGTAATCCGCGTTCCATTACAAGGCCCTCGATCAACGGTTTAGATAGTTGAACTATAGACTCCACAAAAAATCTAACTAGTCAAGACATTATAATTCCTTTTTGTATTTGGATGAATCTAGGCCGTTCAAGTTATACGTCTGTGAGGTGGATGAGTCACTGTCACTTCAAAGATGGGCGGTGAACTATCCCGGAAGGGTAAAGGGGAAAGGGGCGGGAATGTTTTGAAATACACACACACACACACACACACACACCACTTGACCGAGTCGGGCCAGGTCGAGTTGGGTTTCGGGCCAGGTCGAGTTAAGTTTCGGGCTGAGTCGGGCTGAACTGGGACCTATCCGAACTCAGTTTCGGGCTGAAGAAAATGGCCCGTCCCGACCCGAACTTAGTTCCGGGTCGGGCCGAGTCGAGCGAGTTAACAGGGCTAGCCCGGTTCGTGTACAACCCTACCTAGGAGGGGCTCCATATGCTAGCAATACTATGTGTAGACCTTCTGCTCCCTGGCTTGTGGCTTTGTAAGGAAACTATAGACAGAGTGAATTGAGAGTCGTCCCAACTTGTGAACATGCCATCTCGTCTCTCATCCTCGGAGATGGAGAGAAATCCTATAGCTGATCTAGGAGACCAATGAACTCCCACACTTCCTGACGCAGGACAGCCCTAATTATGATGCATGCTCATGAACATAATTAAACAGTGGAAATAAAAGGAATAAATGATCTAAAATTCTAGCAGTAATCATCATAACTAAGAAAATCATAAAGGAAACATGCAATGGAGCGGACCATCATCACAACCATGGAGTATGGAATTCAATTATTACTTAGGTTGGATCCGGCGAGGGATGAGACCTCCCGATCTTGCATGGTCACACCCAATCGATCAATGAAGATCACTAGTCCGAAGAACCAAGAAGTTTCTCGAATTAGGGATTTGAGAATTTGAGGGTTTAGGGTTTAGATCGATTCTCAAAGTTTTGATCGAAGAAGGATTAGCCAAAACTAGAAAAGAGAAAGAAGGAAATAATTACCTTGAGGAAGTTGGAGGGGCACAAGAAGAAATTAGAAGAAGAAGATCAAGGGAAGAGAAGAAGTACCATTAGAGAGAAGAGAAGAAGAGGGCAACCAAAGGGTTTGCTTTTCATTCATCAATAGTTCAAATTCGGATTTAGGGCTTTAGCCCACTTAAATAAGCAAATAAAGACATAGAATTACTAAAATACCCCTAGAATAAGCAAATAAAGATATAAAATTACTAAAAGACCCCTAACTTAAGCAAAAACACACAAATAGACCCCTAACTTAAGCAAAAACACGCAAATAGACCCCTAACTTAAGCAAAAACGCGCAAATAACATAAGTGCGGGAAAGTTCGGGCGCTCGGTCTTCTTTCTCCAATCTTCCTTCACATGTGTCTTCCCTGAATGGGGTCTTCTATATGCCCAATCACATGTGAAAGGTCTTCAGCTCCTCAATAGTCGCTTATCCACAAGGACGACACTTGTGATTGGCGCTTTCTTCGTTGGTACACCTTGAATGCGCTTGTGTCCGCATCAATTCCCCTCGAGTGAGAAAAACTCGACTCCGACGAGTTGAAACTTTTGTAGCGATCTAGCAGATCTGGATCAATACCCTGCAATGCGTCGCCCGACAGCCACGTAGATTCAGACGACGGTTTGTTCTTCCACTTGACAAGATACCTTTGGAAACCTCCATCTCTCGTGGATATTATCTCGTCATCCAAGATTTCCTCAATTTCTTCTTTATGGGTAATGGGTGGAGGAGGGGGTGAAAGGGGTTGGGTAGCAAACTCAGAAAAAGGCCATGAAAGGGACGATGTATCAACAATGGGAGTATGGGCACGGACTAGATCTTCCACATTAAAAGTTGGATTAATGCCCATTTCAGGTGGAAGGTCAATCCGATACGCGTTGGACCCAACCTTTTGTAATATCTTAAATGGTCCAGCACTACGCGCTTGTAATTTTTTAGCAGATCCTTGAGAGAATCGCTCTGGCCTTATTCGCACCATTACATAGTCTCCTTCTTGAAATTCTTGCACTCTACGATGAGAATCAGCTGAAACTTTATAATCATCATTGCTCTTATTTAACCGCTGTCTAATATGTGTATGCAAATCATGAATATGGCGTGCAAATGCATCGGCTGACTCAGAAGACCTTTGGGTAACAGACATAGGTAAGAGATCTATGGGCATTCTAGGTTTATAACCACTTACAATCTCAAAAGGACTCAACCCTGTAGATCTATTAACTGACCCATTATAAGCAAGTTCAGCAGTTGGTAAAATTAGGTCCCAAGTCTTAACATGTTCACCCACTAGACAACGTAGAAGATTTCCAAGGCTACGGTTTACCACTTCAGTTTGACCATCTGTTTGTGGGTGGTAAGCAGTAGAAAATTGCAAACGAGTTCCCATAATGTGCCACAGTGTCTTCCAAAAATAGCTAGTAAATCGAACATCACGATCAGACACTATGGTTTTAGGTAACCCATGGAGACGCACCACACCATCAAAAAAGAGACGAGCAACATGAGACGCATCCGACGTCTTCGAACATGGGAGAAAATGCGCCATTTTAGAAAAACGGTCCACAACGACAAAAACGGAATCGTGCTTTTTTATAGTCTTGGGAAGCCCAAGCACGAAGTCCATACTAATGTCCTGCCACGGAGCATGTGGCACTGGCAATGGCGTGTACAGCCCGGTATTTTGCTTTCTTTGCTTTGCCAGCTGACATGTTCGACACTGCCCTAAAACTTTGGCTACATCTCGCTTGAGACTTGGCCAATAGAAACGATCTTCCACGAGGGCAATGGTCTTATCACGACCAAAATGGCCAGCTATCCCTCCTGAATGAAGCTCCCAGATGAGGAATTCACGAAGGGACATACGGGGAATACAAAGTCTGTCTCCCTTGAAAAGGAAGCCATCTTTAAGAACATATTCACCCATAATATGCTGGTCACTAGAGAGCGACGCGTAAGTACCCCCAAAATCAGAACATGTGGGGTATTCATCTTTCAGTTGCTCAAATCCGACTACCTCTACACTCAAGGAGTTGAGCAACGCCACTCTCCTACTAAGGGCATCTGCTGGTTTGTTTTCAACCCCGGCCTTGTGTTTCAAAACAAACGAATATTCCTGAAGAAACGCTACCCACTTGGCATGCCTTGGGTTGAGTTTCTTCTGAGAATGCAAATATCTCAACGCCTCATGATCAGAAAACAAAACGAATTCTTGCGGTAGGAGATAGTGTCGCCAATGTCTCAGGGATTGCACTACCGCATAAAATTCTTTGTCGTAAGTGGAGTATTTTTGTTTTGCCTCATTCAGTTTCTCACTGAAATAGGCCACTGGGTGTCCTTCTTGACTCAACACTCCACCTATACCGACACCAGACGCATCACACGCTACTTCAAAGACTTTAGAAAAGTCAGGTAGACGCATGACAGGAGCTTCTACCATCTTGCCCTTAATTTCCTTAAAAGCCTTGACTGCGGCTTTAGACCACACGAACTCTCCCTTTTTCATGCACTCGGTAATGGGAGCCATGATCGTGCTAAAACCCCTAATGAACCGACGATAAAAAGTTGCTAGGCCGTGAAAGCTTCGCACCTCATGAATGTTCCTTGGTTCTGGCCACTCAACTATGGCCCTGACTTTTTCAGGGTCTGCGCGCATCCCTTCAGATGACACTATAAATCCTAAGAACACAACTTGGCTAGACATGAATGCACATTTCTTAAGATTAGCGTACAACTTTTCCTTCCTAAGGACACTACAGACCTTCTTTAAATGTTCAAGGTGTGATTCCTTAGTGGTACTATAAATAAGAATATCGTCAAAGTACACCACTAGGAATTTTTCCATGAACGGCCTCAAAGCTTGTGTCATCACCCGCATGAAAGTACTAGGTGCGTTAGTCAAGCCGAAGGGCATGACCAACCACTCATACAGCCCATCTTTCGTCTTAAACGCCGTCTTCCACTCATCTCCTGGGCGTATACGGATTTGGTGATATCCACTCTTGAGGTCTATCTTAGAGAATATAGTGGACCTGGCCATCATGTCAAGCATATCATCAAGTCTAGGTATAGGGAACCTATACTTGACAGTAATTTTGTTTATGGCACGACTGTCCACACATGCGCCACGTGCCATCTTTCTTTGGCGTCAACAATGCAGCACGGCACACGGCTCTCTCTTGATGAAACCCTTTTGCAAGCATATCATCAAGTCTAGGTATAGGGAACCTATACTTGACATAATTTTGTTTATGGCACGACTGTCCACACACATGCGCCACGTGCCATCTTTCTTTGGCGTCAACAATGCAGGCACGGCACACGGGCTCATACTCTCTTGGATGAAACCCTTTTGCAGAAGCTCATCAACTTGCTTCTTCAACTCTGCATGCTCTGCAGGGTTCATCCTGTAGTGAGGAAGGTTCGGTAGAGTAGACCCTGGGACAAGATCAATGGCATGCTGTATGTCCCTCATAGGTGGCAACTCATTCGGTAAGTCTTCAGGAAATACATCACTGTATTCCTTCAGGACCGAGGTCACCTCACGGGGCAACTCTGATGGAACCTCAGGTGTAATCTCTCTAGCCACAAGGGCATACACCATAGAATCCTCCTTAGCCTCTTTTTCAAACTCTCTTGCGCTGATTATATGTAGAGACTTAGGTTTGAATTTCCCCATTCCTCTAGGCTCACTTGCCTTCTCATCCTTCTTCTTCCCTAGTGTATTCTCAGGTGGCATGGGATTAAGTTTGATCTTTTTACCGTTATACATAAAAGTACACGCATTCGAACGGCCAAAGATCGTGACATCATTATCGAATAGCCACGGTCTACCTAGGATAACATGTCCCACATCCATAGGTAAGACATCACACCACAGGGACTCTTTGTATGACCCAAACTCGATGGGGACTAGACATTGCTGGGTGACAGGTAGGGATGTCTTGTCAACCCAAGAAACTTTATACGGGTCTGGATGAGGTGTGGATTTCAGTTTTAAGCGATCTAAGGTGCTAGTGGAAATCACATTCTGACAACTTCCACTGTCCACTATCACCTTACAATTCTTTTCACCACACTTGGCAATAGTGTAGAAGATAGTGCTTCGACGCCAGTCAGCACTACTTCTAGACTGAGCTAGCACACGCCTGACTACTGCAAGCGTTGCTTCTCCATCCACTTCTTCTTCATCAGTAAGTCCTCCTTCAGGGTGATACTCTTCAACTTCATAATCACCCTGGTCATCTCCACCCTCGTGGGACTCGCCTATAACTAAGGCTCTCCCACGGCTCTTCGTAGGACACTGATTAGACATGTGGCCAAGATTGCCACACTCATAGCACCTCACTTGGTTCATGTTACTAGGACCGGCACCAAGAACCCCTTTACCCTTGTCCTCCCTAGGCCTAGGCGAAATGGTCGCCTGTGCCCTAGGTTGACTACCAATATTAGGTCTAGTTCCCTGGAAACTAGATCTAGCACTGGAGTCTCGGGACTCAAAACGACGAACGACAGGAGCCTTCAGATATTGCTCTAACTCCTGCACGACTTGATATGCTTCATCCAAGTCCGTTAAGGGCCGAGTCATAAGCTCGCGCTGAAGATCCGCACGAAGGCCCGTCTTGAAACGCGAGAGCGTTACTAGAGGGTCTTCTCGGATATCACATCGCATCACATATTCTTCAAATTTAGCGATGTAGTCAGCGGCAGACATTGACCCTTGGCGTAAGGATTGCCATTGGTCAAGGAGCTTCTGGCGGTATGAGAGAGGAAGGTACTTCTCCTTCAACTTCTCTTTCATCTCATACCAATGCATGATAGGGGCTCTACCAACTCTCTCTATCCTACGCTCGGTGTTGGTCCAGAAGAGCTTGGCTTGACCCACAAGTTTCATCTTAGCAAACCGCATTTGACGGTTTTCCGACATGCCATACCACTCAAAGTAGTGGTCCATGTCAGCAACCCAGTCAAGGAATGCCTTGGGATCCAAGCGCCCATCAAAACTCGGGGCCTCAACTCTCACACTCTTCATCGCACGCTCATCTGGATCATAACGGTCTTGATGATCACATGTGGCTCGTGCCTCTCGCACCACACCACGACCGTTACCACGATCTCTATCTTCATTACCACCACGTGTGGCAGCGCGTTCTTCAATGATTCCTCCCACTTGGGAGTACGCATCATCCCCTACAGCGGGATTTTCCTTTTGGGACGCCTCTAGTTGCTCGACCTTAGTCATGGTAGTGGTAATTTGGTTCTCAAGGCGGGCAAACTCGCGCTTCTGACCCGCTTCTAGGGCGGTTATCTTTTGTATCAATTGAGCAAGTTGCTCAGATAACTGCTCGTTATTCATGGTAGGTTGAAGTCCGAAACCTCTACCTCTTCTCGTGGGCATACAATGAAGACTTGAACCAAACTCTACCCAACTAGACTACTAGGTGTTATGACTTTCAAGATGAATGTGATGAATGCAAAACTACTATGAACTGACACAATTAAGTTGACACAGGAAACAACTCAAATTTGGAAATTTTCTAAATTGGAAAGTTTCTAAATCTGGAACTTTCTAAATCTGGAAACTTTCTAAATCTGGAAATTTTCTAAATTTGGAAAGTTTCTAAATCTGGAACTTTCTAAATCTGGAAATTTTCTAAATTGGAAAGTTTCTAAATCTGGAACTTTCTAAATCTGGAAATTTTCTAAATCTGGAAATTTTCTAAATTGGAAAGTTTCTAAATCTGGAACTTTCTAAATCTGGAAATCTGGAAATCTGGAAATCTGGAAATCTGCAAAGCTGGAAATCTGCAAATCTGGAAATCTGGAAATCTGGAAATCTGTAAATCTGGAAATCTCAAATCTGGAAATCTGCAAATCTGGAAATCTGCAAATCTGGAAATCTGCAAATCTGCAAATCTGGAAATCTGCTGCAAACCGGAAACCCTAATTTGATAACTCGATCTAGACAAAAACCATGCAAACCTATTCTCTGATACCAAATTTGACGCAGGACAGCCCTAATTATGATGCATGCTCATGAACATAATTAAACAGCGGAAATAAAAGGAATAAATGATCTAAAATTCTAGCAGTAATCATCATAACTAAGAAAATCATAAAGGAAACATGCAATGGAGCGGGCCATCATCACAACCATGGAGTATGGAATTCAATTATTACTTAGGTTGGATCCGGCGAGGGATGAGACCTCCCGATCTTGCATGGTCACACCCAATCGATCAATGAAGATCACTAGTCCGAAGAACCAAGAAGTTTCTCGGATTAGGGATTTGAGAATTTGAGGGTTTAGGGTTTAGATCGATTCTCAAAGTTTTGATCGAAGAAGGATTAGCCAAAACTAGAAAAGAGAAAGAAGGAAATAATTACCTTGAGGAAGTTGGAGGGGCACAAGAAGAAATTAGAAGAAGAAGATCAAGGGAAGAGAAGAAGTACCATTAGAGAGAAGAGAAGAAGAGGGCAACCAAAGGGTTTGCTTTTCATTCATCAATAGTTCAAATTCGGATTTAGGGCTTTAGCCCACTTAAATAAGCAAATAAAGACATAGAATTACTAAAATACCCCTAGAATAAGCAAATAAAGATATAAAATTACTAAAAGACCCCTAACTTAAGCAAAAACACGCAAATAGACCCCTAACTTAAGCAAAAACGCGCAAATAACATAAGTGCGGGAAAGTTCGGGCGCTCGGTCTTCTTTCTCCAATCTTCCTTCACATGTGTCTTCCCTGAGTGGGGTCTTCTATATATCCAATCACATGTGAAAGGTCTTCAGCTCCTCAATAGTCGCCTATCCACAAGGACGACACTTGTGATTGGCGCTTTCTTCGTTGGTACACCTTGAATGCGCTTGTGTCCGCATCACTTCCTCGTCCTAAAGATCCCTCCAGCATAGAGGGGTCCAAACCACTGCTCCACCACACATTGCATAACAACAGGCTACTGAGATGTTCTTCTCTAACAAGAGGCGAGCTAACTTGGAAAAATCCTTTTGGAGTGTAGATCCCCCATGCCAAACATCATCCCAAAAGCGAACACACCCTCCCTCACCCACAGCAAAGGAGACCTTGTCCTTAAATTTTGAAGCCTTATTGATATACATAATTGCTTATGCATTTAGAAAATTTAACCATTTTAACGCATTTTTAAAAATCTTATATAAACATAATACACACATTCATATGTAGCTGCTTTTTTTTTTTTTTTTTCATTTTATTGAATTGGAACTGCGTTAAACTCGAACTCTTCATTCTCTGTATTTTTGGAATTCTCTCTCTTTTTTTTTTTATATTGAATTTTGATTGTCTTTTTAATGATCGAGACCGAATTAAACTCGAGCACTTTACTTTTTTTTTGGGTGCTACCAAATGAATGAGGTGTTACCAAATGAATGAGGGAGCGGTAACAAATGTGAGAACCACTAACGGAGAGACAAGTGAGTTCCGTAGGCTTGCACTAGGGGTTGGCACTTGGCATTGAGCCCGTTTCTTTTCACATTCGTTATGGATGAGTTAATGCCTATAATAATAAATCCCATGGTGTATGTTGTTTGCAAATAGACTTACTTTTGATTGACAAGATGAGGGAGAGTGTAAACACAAAGTTGGATTTATGGAGGGATGCTTTAGAATTGAAAGGATTTAAATTAGTTTGAGTAAAACAAAGCATATGGATCCTTCCAAAAGAAAAGAAAAAGAAAAAGAAAACAGAGTAAATGGGGTGCAATCTTAGTAACGATAGTAGTGAAAACGAGTAATTAGTTAAGAGTGATGACCAAGAAGATTCCCAAAATGACCACTTTTGATACCCTTGGGTCATAATTTCTGGGGTGGAGACATTGAGAAGGATGATGCCATAGAATTCAAGCTAGGAGGAAGACATGGAGATGTGCCTCGGAGTTCTACATGATCGTTGTCTACCACTGAATCTGAAAGGGAAATTTTATAGGATAGCTATGAGACCAGACACGCTTTATGGGAACAAAATGTTGGCTAGTTAAGGAAAAACATGTTCATGTGATGAGTGTAGCTGAAATGAGGATGTTGAGATGGATGAGTGGTAAGACAAGGAAGGATAGATTTAGGAATGAATGCATTCATGGGAACTTAATAGGAGCACCAATAGGTAATAAGATGAGGGAAAGTAGATTGGGATGGTTTGGCCATGTGCAACAACCAAGCACTGCACTGGTTAGGAGTGAGTTGGTACAAGTTGAAGACTAAGGGCAAGGGGAAGGCCCAAGGACGTTGATGGAGGTAGTAGGAGAAGACTTTATGACCTATTGTGTTACTGAATCTGGCCCTTAATAGAGTGGTATGGTGGAACATGATTCAATTAATTGGGATAAGGCTTAGACGATGACGATGACGATGATGATGGCATTTTGCTGACTATGTCATGTATGGTTGTGATGATTTTAAGGGCTATATTTTATTGAAGTATATGGTTAGGATTTAAGGTAATAAATGCTTAGGATTATATTTGCCAACCCATAGTAGTTGGGATAAGGCTTTGATGATGATGATGATATACTTAGGATTATATTAGGGTTTCAAATAGTCTATAGTCATGCAGCAACTTTTTGTTTTTAAATTATTTTATGAATAATTGATTGATTTTGATTTCTTAAAGAATGGTTAAAGGTTTGTTTGCTAAAGTTTTACCCTTGATCTTGTTAAGCCTCTCATAAACACTTGTAATCTGGATTTTCATCAATCCATCGCTGAGCCACTAGCAGGATTTCAAAATCTATCCATCCGCACATTGATTTTGGTTGATATTTCCATTACGCACTCACTACGGCTGAAAGTTTGACGAATTGGACTGCATTGTTTGGTATCATAGCCAAAGTTCCTGCACTAGTTGGAATCAAAGCAAAGTCACACCAGAATTACCCGTCCAAGTATTGTTTCCATCTCTCCAGTTCATCTCCTTTTCTTCTTCTCCTTATCAATGTTAGCCAGTAACCATTCAATCATCCATACTCTACACGGCTCCACTTTGGTTGACTTACCTAGGTCTGCTTGTGTATTGGCCGAAGCCAATAAAAAAATTGTGGGATCCAATTATTGAGAGATTGGATAAAAGATTGGGTTGGCTTGGAAATGCAAATATTTATCATTTGCAGGAAGAATTATTCTCATCAAGGCGACTCTATCAATTATGAGTCTATGACCGTGTATTATGTCTCAATTTTAATGTCCAGCTACCATGGTGAAAAGGCTAGAGAAAATTCAAAGGGGATTTCTCTGGCAAGGGAAAGAAGACAAAAGGAAATACCACTTGGTGAAATGGGAAGAGGTCTGTAAACCTAAAGAATTCGTGGGGTTGGGAACTAGAAGACTAAGAACTTCGAACAATGCTCTTCTCAGGAAATGGCTATGGCAGGTTTCGTTGGAGGATGGTATTTTGTGTATGAAGGTCATAAGTGTGAAATATAGAACAAGCAATAATGGTTGGAACCCCTGCTTAGGGTGTCTCAATCATTTTCGTTGCTGGAGAGCAATCCAAAAGACATGAACTGCTTTCAAGGAAGGTATTTGATATGGTGCAGGTGACAGCTATAATTTTATTTTATTTTATTTTTGTCTTGGGAGGATACTTGTGCTCTGACCAACCTCTTTCCTACCTCTTTCATAAATCATAACCTTTATTGGTTTGATTATGGAAAAAGATATTATAGTGGGTCATTGTTTCTTGAGGGATGGTAGGTCGTTTGGAACATCCTGTTTAGAAGAAATCTTTCTAATGAAAAGTTTGAGCTTATGTTGCTCAAAGCATTGTTCATTTCATCAGGTGGCAGAGACAAGAATTTGGAAATATGAATCTCTTGGAATGTTCTCGATGCCATCCTTTTACAGGAAGCTTGTTGGGTCATATTATAGAAGTCATTAATAGAGACAATTCGGAAGTATGGTTTTTTCATTTTGTGGGTGTCTAGCTTCAACAAGATTCTCACCCTAGATCAATTGAAAAGTAGATAAAGAACTATTGTCAACGGATGCTTATGTTTGAAAGAGGGGGATTTTTTAAGCACCTCCTGATTCACATTAGATTGTAGCTACTCTTAAGGAGTGCGGCAATATATTTTGACCTTGTTTGATGTGGTGTGGGTGATGCTAGGCGATCTCCTTCATGGTTGGAAATTTTGCATCAAATTGGGAAGGGGTGTTATCTTAGGCAATTGGCTCTTCTTGCGATTTGGTTGTCAGTGTGGAGGGAACCTAACAATACGGCTTTTAGAACCTAACAATTTGCTGTCACTTGAGCTTTTGATATTTCGAGCTGAACGTGAGTAATGGGATTTCCTTCTTAAACATCATGGCAAGATTCTCTTGAACCTTTCACAATTAACAAACCATAATTAATAAATCACGTTATTTTCAAAGTCATTAAATAAATCTTCTATATTCTATTTATTTGAAAATTATATGCTACAAGATCTAGCCCCAAATGGATGGCATCCAAGCCAGTTGGACCTGAGGTATAGTCCAACTGGTTGGACTTGAGAGTGCCTAATAATAATAATAATGATAATATCATTATTATTATTATTTACAAAAGTCTGTAACAGGCAGCCCATATTGTAACAGTAATGGCGTTGGCCGTAATGGCCACTGTTACCGTTATTGAATACCTTGATACGAGGAGATGTTGGGCTGAGATCATGGGGGGAGGAGGGGGGAATCTACATGCCCTTTGTCACACTTGGTATCTTCTGCCAAGCGGTATGTGGAAACTGAATTTTGATGGGAGTTCTAGCGTACTTGGTCCAACAAGGATAGGTAGCATCATTAGCGATGATCAAGGTGATGTTTTTGCCTGGCCTATTGGGATTGTTGACTCCAATGAAGCGGAAGTCAGGGCTTTTAGACAGGGCCTTATGGAACTTACTCGGATTCAAGCCCCTCTATCTTCGTTGAAGGCAATTTGGCAAATGCTAGATGCTTACCAATGGTTGCCTTGTGAGATGGGTGGAAGAAATCAGAGAATTACAGGAAATCCCCACAGTTGCTTTTTCTCATGCTTGTAGGGACGTTAGCTTTGTAGCAGACGATTTAGCCAAAAAAGGGATCTGATCTCCATTGCTTTGTTGTCATAGACTCTCTCCCTCTTTGTACTCTTTTTTTTTTTGTTTTTGTTTTTGTTTTTGTTTTTAAGCCTTTCTTAATAAATATTTCTTAAAAAATAAATAAATATCAAGAAATATTAATAAATGAATATTTCTACTCTCCGAAGAAAAAAAGAAAATTCAACAAGTTGTTGGAGATGAAGTTATGAGGCTGGAAAGTTGCAAGCGAAGAGAATTTGAAAGTGAAGTATGAGCTTACGTCAACACTTCTGATTTTAAATGAACTTTGCAGGAGAATTTGGCCTATTTTGTGGAGATGGCTTCTTTGTTACAATTGCGGACAACACCTGTATTCTTTCTTTTAAATGGTGATTTGTCATTAGCAGCTGTAGATTTTTCCCTTCTTTGAACCTCGTTCTCCTTGTAATGCCAACTTTTTTTGAGTATCCTCATCTCTAAAGCACTCTTCTTGGCTTCCCCATGTATGTATAAGAAGAGCAACTTCCAGGATAAACATCGAAACCTCTCTTGATTGCCAGTGTAAAAAATTTCTACCATGTTCATCTCTATGATTTCTTCTGCCCTGGAAATGGAAAATTGGCAAATATTTTTTCACTTTTAACGTTCTTGCCATCAGTGTTCGAGTTGTCGGTATCGTTACAAGTTTCGCTGGCCGGAGATAAAGATATAATATCGTTATCGCCGATAATATCGCCGATAACCGGAAATGCAGGGAAAAAGGGGAAAATATGGAGAAAATGGTGGAATTTTTCAGTGAAACTTCAGGACATGCCTAAATACACATAGTTATATATTCAGGAATGAAAATTTTGCAAAAAGAATGCTTTAAATTAGAAGTTTCCATTTAATGGGGGCCAAAAAGTATGCGTTGTCGTAAGAAATCACTCAAATAGTAACCAAAATTAGTTTATATAATACAAATGCAAGCTTACAACAATTAAGACATGCAAAAATAAATGAATTGAAAAAAAATACACATTTCTGCCCATGTTTCATCCCCACATAGAGTGACGAGGTGGCTCGTAATCATTGTCCGGATCCCGTGGCAGTTGAGAGTAGTACTGTTGCTCAACATATTGGCAGTACTGTTCCCAGGTCATCCTCTGCTCGTACCAATTGAGGAACTCTCTTATGTACCTCTGATAGTCATCCTCCCCAAACTGTATGAGTACGCTCAGACGTGGGAATTGCGTGACATACATCGACGGCATTTCCTGAGCAGGGTACTGAGGGAACAGATCAAGTCCAACCCTGACTCCTTGATAGTATTGCTGGCAGTCATACGGGTACCCCGGATATCCTCCTGTCAAAGGGTCATGACTCGAAGAACTATCTTCCGGCTGCCTGTACCCATGGGTAGAAGAGCGTGACTGAATGTCAGAGTTGTCATGGCCATACCCGTGATATCCCCCATGAGCATAAGGTGGGACAGAGGTGGAGCTCCCCTGATCTGAACTTATGTCCATAGATGACAAGCTGCGTGTGAGAGCATCAGCCGCGGCGCGTCCGGCTTTCTTCTTCGAACGACGCTCGAACATATATCTGGGCTCTGATGCTCTCACCCTAGATGGTGGACGAGATCCATGATCCTCGTCCTGAGTGGCATGGTCAAAGTTCTGCTCCTCGGTGAACTGGCTAACGGATCGTTGGCTCTGAGCCGTCCTGTACCCCCCACCACTGCCACCCCCACTAGTACCACCTATACTAGTGCCGGTGCCTCTGTCCCCTCCCTCATCACCGTCGTCGTCATCGTCGTCGTCCCCAGGACCAGTGTCAAGTGGGGGTTGAGTCTCATCATCATCATTACTCACTATGACTTGATGATGAGGAGGGAGCCGTGAAGATGCTTCCTCACCCTCATTGGAACGTGCTGAACGCCTCACCAAAGGATCAAATGAGTCTGTATCTGCCGTCTGTTCCTCTACTACCTGATCGACATCAATACCCAGAGCCGCTGCTCCCTCGGCTACCTGTGGAGCAGGGCCTCCATCCGCATCATCTAAATCAGCTGATTTGACCCACTCATAAAGTGGGTCCTCATCATCATCTCCTATCTGTGCCATGTTACCTATAGACAACAGGTCTAACGGGTCTTGATTTTCCTCCATGTCTCGGTCTACCCGCAACTGTCTCTCTCTTAACTTCATATTGTAATGGCAGTAAACGAGCTTTTGCAGCTTCTCATATGCTATTCTGTTCCTCTTGCTGGTGTGTATGAGTGACCATGTGCTCCAATTCCTCTCACACGGTGAGGAGGATACAGTTTGTGCGAGAACACGGACTGCCAATAACTGCAATGCGGGCGTGTCGACTCCGTACATCGCCCACCACTCACCTATATATCCATGAGGAGCTTGTTTTAGTTTGAAGTTTAAACGAAAAATGCAATTACTTAATTATGTTAATATACTTACATGGCATCATCGTTTCAGTCGATGCTTTTGCTAGTGCGGATGAGAATGTACCCCTCGCATCCCTAAACCGCAACAACTGTAAACACGGATTCACAGGCGATTATTTTTAAACACCCATATTTCTAGAGGCTAAAAGGAAGAAATTTTATTGCATTACCTGGTTACCGAAATCTGCTTGCGCTGTTGATTCTGGGAACAATCGTTCGAACGCCTCGTGGACAACCAATGTCAAATCTTGATTCTCATGGAGCCGACGTTTATAATGAAATTTGGGATTCAGGTAGTATGCTGAAACCCAAATATTAGTTACTCAATTGTATTAACATGTAAACAGAAGTGATGCTTAAAGTACTTAGTTGTATCAACAAACTTACCAGCTTGGTGGAGTGGATGCTCAAGAGTCTCAGTCCATCGACGATCGATGATATTGATCACCCACTGACACGAAGTGGGGATTGCAGTCATTATCCCCTGTCTCATGATTCTCATAAGCTCATACATTGACCCCATCGAAGGCCACATCTCATTATCTACGGCTCGTAGGACCTTGTAGATAGGATGCAGGAAGGAAACGACGTGGTGAACTTTATCCCAGAAGGTATCGGAAAGCACTATATTCGAACAGGTCTTTGCACCCTCAGTCTTCCTCTGATTCCACTCCATGTATCTCTCGGATCTGAACAAATTTCTGAGACCCACGCGGTGCCTGTATAAGCTGTCGAGTGCAATGAAGTTCGTGGCGAATCGTGTCGCGCCTGGTCTAACGATGTCCCCTCCACAACACTCACGCATTGCAGCTAACAACCATGAGTGATTGTATATAAAGTTTGTCACTTTCCTCGCATCCTGGATGGTTTTCCTGACAGAATCTTTCTGACCTATCTCCTCGAGCATTAATCAATGCAGTGTGCCGCACACGGGGTCCAATAGATATTGAACTTTTTCATTAATTTCTTCCCCGCCTTAACGAACGCACTGCCATTGTCTGTCACAACTTGGACAATATTCTGGGACCCAACATCTTTAATTACTCTTTTCAGGAGAGCATATATGTATTTGTGATCTTTTATTCTGGCCGATGCATCAATGGATTTGAGGAAAACCGGTTGTCCTCTACAGTACACCATGAAATTGATAATGGACAATTTCGTGGGTCCTGTCCACCCATCACACATGATTGTTACCCCATACTGCTTCCAGTTAGGCTGGAGTCCACGTACCCAAGCCTGCATCTCCTCGTGCTCCCGATCGAGGTAGACGCCAAGAATCTCCTGTGGTGTGGGAGGCTTCACGCCGGGCCCAGCACGCTGTACCTCCTCAATCATATTTTTGAAGTGAGGACTGCCTGCTGCATTTGCTGGTACATGGCTCGAGATGAACCACCTAGATATAGCGCCACCCACTTTCTCCCTGAGCCCCTTGTTCCACACACTTTTTAATCTTTTTTGATTAACGCCTGCGATGGGTGCATCTGGGACACGAGCGCTTTGCGTGCGTTGTAGGCCATGCCTGCTGCTCCCACCAGCCTCATGTTGGGATGTCCTAAATGACGGCCTACTCTCATCAATCCGTCTTCTTTGCTCCCCCTCCCACTCTGAAGCCCGAGACTCACGAATCACTTGTCTAAAATCACTCCTTTCTCGAGCCGTAACACAATCATAGGGGTACACGATTCCCTCATCGTCGTCATCATTGTGCTCGTCGATAGCACCTAAGCCCCGTCCAGTGCCTCGTAGCTCCTCCCTCATATCCCTCTCCCAATCCTTTTGCTGCAGCTTGCGTGACTTCGCTTCATTCATCACTCTTCTCATTTCCTCTCTCACTGGCCTTGTTACACTTGGACAGTCTTTCACATTCTTGTATCCCCCTGCCAAATGTTCCTTTAGCCTAGACACTCCCCCACTCCGTATCACTTGGCCACAATAGTTGCATATGGCTCCATATTTATTCCCCTCCACTGGTCGTCCATGTTTCCATCCAATGTCCCTTGCTCCTCCTTTTCCCGATCCAGACGACATTTTGCTCCCTAGTAGTATACAAATTTGCAATAATCGACAAAAAAAATGTGCATCGGCTTGTATGCAGTGTAAAAATGATAGGAATATAAATCTCAGGTGGACCACACCACAGGAAAATAATAGTGATTGGATATCCACCATTAAAATAACAGTGGTCCTAAGGACCGTTGTACTGTTTACTTGACATCCAATCTGTTGATTAGGTCAACACTGCTTTTAAACTAACACTAAATGCACAAATAAAAATAAATAAATAATGTGTGTGCAAGGTGTAATTTGAATGTGCCTGATTTATGGTGCAACTTACTATGACTCTAACATTTGCTTTGATTTATTTATTTTATTTTTTTTATACCGGTGGTGCGGCCCACCTGAGAATTGGATCAACTAAATTCTCAAGGATCCATTGACTCTATGGACCCACCTTAATTTGGGGTTTTATCCACATTGTCCATCCAATTTTTCACGATCATCTTAGGTATGAGCCAAAATTGAGGTAGATAAGTGGCTTAAGTAGTCTAAATCACAAGAAGGCAGCAGTAGCAGTGATAATGATTCTCACCATTGAGACTTTTTGATCAAATTCATTATCACATTGAGACCTTTTGATCAAAATTTCGGAAACTTTTAACAAGTTTTAACGGTGGGCATTCAAATCTGATTATAAGTTTTACTTAAGCCTTGGATTTTCCTCGTCTTTTTAGCTATACGAAATAATAACGTAAAATGGAGGGATGAAATGGATAAAACCCAAACATAATGGTGGCCCATAAAGCCCTTGGCCCAGTCTGTCCACTTCATGTACATACATGCAGTCCATCTGTTTTTTTTTTTTTTTTTTTTTTTTTTTTTTTTTTTTTTTTTTCCCTTAATTTAAGGTATTGTAAAAAATGCAGTAAATCCAAATCTCAAATGGACGACAAGGGATTGAATGACTTTCGTTGAAAACTTCTTGTGGATCATCCGGCCGTCCAACCATTTTTTCAGACAATTTTAATATGTGACCAAAAAATGAGGCAGGTCCAAGGCTTGAGTGGATCACAAAGTGGGTATTGAACGTCCACCATTAAAAGCTTCTTGGGAGCTAGAGAAGTTTCGATCAAGCTGATATTTGTGTTTTCACTTCATCCATCTACGTGACCTTATGAATAGGTTTTATGGTAAAAAAAAACATCACGTGGGCCCTTAGAAGGGTTTCAACGGGGGTGTCATATCAGTGCAGGTTCCTTTGGTGTGGTCCACTCAAGCCTTGGACCTGCCTCATTTTTTGGATCACATATTAAAATTTTCTGAAAAAATGGGTGGACGGCGAGATGAAACAGTTACATCACGGTGGGCTCCACAGAGGGTAGGACGCAATCCGCGTCCTTGAAAGTTGAAACAAGCATCTCCCCTCCGTCCGCGAGTTGAGCTATAGCTCTGGGAGTCTTTAGCTACAGCTTTTGTCTGTAGCTAATACAGAAATCGGATTAGCTCCTAAGTCACTCAGTACACTCTAAGTTGGGCCCATTTTTAATTTATGTGGTTTATCCACACCTTCCATCCGTTTTTCCATATAACTTTAGGCGTTGAGCCCAAACTTGAAGCTTATACAATTCTCAAGTGGACCACACCACAGGAAACAGTGGAAATAATGATTTCCACACTTGAAACCTTTCCCCTGTGCAGCGCAGGATGGAGATTTCCTTCCTGCGCTGCATCTCAGGTGGGGTCCACTGTGATGTTTGTGAAAAATGCTCTCCGTTCATCCATTTTGTGAGTTCATTTTATGACATGATGCCAAAAAGGAACCGTATCTAAAGCTCAAATGAGCCTAAAAAGTGATAATTAAACGTCCACAGTTGAAATATTCGTGGGCCACAGAGGTGTTGTTGATCATGCCAATATTTTTGTTTTCAGTTCATCTAAATAGTAATATCATTATTAACGGTACAGATGCATCTAAAATCACCGTTGAACCAGGAAAGTTTCAACGGTTGGAATTTCTCTAACCACGTTTTTCCTCAAGTACGGCTCACTTGAGCAGTTAACGTCAACCAAGAGGCTTTCAACTGCGGGGTTCCACCGTGATTTATGTATTTTATCCACTCCGTCCATCTATCTTTTATTTTCAGATAATTTTAGATATTGAGCCTAAAACCGAAGTATATCCAAACCTCAAGTGGACCACACCATAGTAAACAGTATGAATTGAAATCTACCATTGAAAATTTCTTGGGGGCCACAGAAGTTTTGGATCGCGCTAATATTTGTGTTTTCCTTTTATCCATGTCCGTGTGATCTTATGAACAGGTTGGATGAGAAATAAACATCACTGTGGCCCTAGAAAGGTTTTTTTAACGGTGGAAATCATTATTCCAACTGTTTCCAATGGTATGGTCCACTCGATCTTTGGGTATGCTTAAATTTTGGTCTCAACGCCTAAAATAAGGTGGAAAAACGAATGGATGGCATGGATCGACCAGATACATTCTCGGTGGGCCCAACAGAATGTCATCGCTACATTAACAGCGTACGACACTACGTACGAAAAAAAATACGCCCGCCCGATCCCCATTTACGCCCGCCTGTGCCCCAGAATCCGAAAATCTCTCAAATTTTCAAAATCCCTCTCCTTCCCACCGATTTTTTTGACGGAAAAAGGTAGATGTTCGGGGTTGAATCTTACCGGAACTTGCAGATCTGCACGCAAGGCTGTCAATCCGCGTCTTCCTCCAGATCCGGCCACCAGGAAGGTATTTTTTGGATTTTTTTTACATGTATCGCCGACAGCTACCCCTTCTATCGACAAAGGGGGGTTGTTGGCTACAGTTCCCACTCGTGGTAGGTGGGAACAGTGCCATATCACGATTTTTTGAAAGATACTGATAATCCGGCGATATTTTTGGCGATTTTTGGGAGCGAATCAAAAGTGGAGGGGAGCGAATCGAAAAAAGGGAGTTTCGGATCGCATATAGCGGCGGCGATACCGATATTATCGGCGATCGATCAGTTATTTTCCCGATATATTTTATACACTGCTGCCATCACTGGTTTTGGCTTTACATTGGCAACATCTTCTTGAATATGCCAATTTTTAGTAATGGCAAATATATATCTGCCTTAGTAATGGAAAATACATATCGGCCATCACCGTTTTTTTTTTTTTTTTATTTTTTTTAAATACGTGTCAGTTGGTTGTGTACATTGATTGTGATTGGCATGGTTATGTAGATATAAGTATATCAGTACATGTTTCTTGTGTGTTTCTTAATCAGTTCCCATTTCCTATGTGTTTCTCAACTCTACTTTCTTGGAAGGGTTAAGAAACATGATACATTTTCCAACTATATAAAATCCATTTATTGTGCTATGCCTACTGTATGTAATGAATTAGTTTGTATGCAAGCTCTTCTTGGTGATGAGGGATTTCATTTTGAGTGCTCGACGCCTTTGTTTAAAGAAAATGTTAGAGCTAATCAAGGCTGAGATTGATAAAGTTTTTAACAAATGAAAAGAACATGTATTTGTTCAGTCGCCATTTCATTCATGAAAAACTTGCTCATGGAAGTGCCGTGTTGCTATAGACCAAAATGCTTGTGTTGTTAGCTAGTGGAGTTAGTTCTACTCAATGTCAGTTGAGGATAAGCACCATATTGATATGAGATAGAGTGATCTTTGAAATTTTATTGCGATATGGGAGAGAGTGGGTCTGGGTGGTCCACTCTTAACAGCATACGTAGGATACTTGAGTTTATTTGTAATTTATATGTCACATGAGTCATTCAAATACAAGGAATGCGAGTCTGTTTTCCAAGTCTCGTTCTTTGATCTGATGAAATTGAATTGTTCGTCACTCGTGTCTAAAATATCCACATAATGCGTAATGTTAAACATGCAATCGGTTACAGCATATCATGATATGAATCTGTTAGAGCATCGACAATGCGACATCAACAATTGTTCAGTTAGTTATTACATGTTCACAACAAATCTAGTGTGCAGAGAGCTGTTGTACACATGTGCTAGCAAAACTGGCACTTGCAATGCACATGGAGAGATGAAATGATTTGCAAGCCATGGGAGAATGGGACAATTGTAAAAAGGTCTCTTTGGGTGGAGGGAAGACCACAATACAGCGTTGTTTGAATTACCTAAATTCCCTTTCATCATCATCATTCTTGTCTAAGCCTTATACCAACTAATTGGGGTTGGCTACATGAATCCTTTTCTATCATTTTTCTCTATCAAGGGCCATAATTTCAGTTACATCATACATCATCAAATCTTTTCTTACTACCTCCATCCACATCCTTTTGGGCTTTCCACTTGCCATTTTAGAGCCTCAACTTGTACCAACTCATTCCTAACTAGCACAGTTCTTGGTCTCCATTGCACATGACCAAACCATCTAAGCGCGAATTGCATGCTACAATTGGATATGCTTGGCCAGCGGGGGTGTCTTCCATGGCAAAGAACTTTTAAATGTTCTCAAACATTCCATAGTTGGCACTATTTCATGGATAGTTTCATTCAACATTGTGATGGAGGACTTAGCTTATGATTATCGGCTTACCTCATCTTTTTACCTATTGGTGCTACTCCTAAATTCCCTTGAATGCATTTAATTCTAATGCTATCCTTCCTTGTGTTGCCACTTATCTATCTCAACATCCTCATTTTGGCTACACTCATCCTTCGAACATGTTGTTTCTTCACTGCTGAACATTTTGTCTCATAAGCAGTGTTCGAAATATCGGCATCGCACAATGTATCACACCCTTGTGATACAGATATGTATCGGTTATCGCACGGAATATCGTTTGTATCGCATAATTTATTGCACTTTTTGGGAAACATGGGGAAACATTGGATAAATAGTTGAATTTTTCAATGAAACTTCAGAGAGAGATGATTAAAAAAGACTTTAATACACACTTTAAATCATAAACATCTCAGAAAAAAAGTGCACACAATAGGTTTCCTTTGTATAGGGTCATAAGCCATTCGCTATTTGATTGAACCTAGTCAATTATATTCAAATAAATGTATAACTTTTATAAATGTATCAAAATGTATGTGAAAACACAACTAGCAGTGACCCCACCCACAAAAAAACAGTGGGGACAGTGACACCCACCGTTGAAACCTTCCTAGGGCCCACCATGATGTTTTTGAGATCCAACTTGTTCATAAGGTTACTCCAACTACTGGATAATGCTCAGTGAGCCTCACCATGATATATGTTTTATCCGTATGGTCTATCTATTTTTTTTAGGTCATTTTAGGGCATGTGGCCAAAATTGAAACAGGTCTGAATCTCAAGTGGACCACACCATAAGAAAACAGTGGTGATTAAACATTCACCATTAAAAACTTCATAGGGCCCACTGTAATGTTTATTTTACATCAAACCTATTGATTAGGTCACACACTCCTAGATGAAGGGAAAACACAAATATCAGCTTCATCCAAAACTTTTGTGGCCCTCGTGAAGTTTTTAATGGTGAGCCTTCAATCACCACTGTTTCCTTTAGTGTGGTCCACATGAGATTTTAATCTATCTCATTTTTGGGCTAATGCCCTAAAATGATTTGAAAAAATGGATGGATGGCACAGATAGAACACATACATCACCAGTAGCTACTTACTGGTACAGTGCAGGCAATCATGTTGGACTCGATTTCATGCGAAGGCCTTTAATGGGAAGTTTGTGCACCGAGATGCTAGGTGGGGCCATCATGATGTTTCTGAAAAATCCACGCAGTCCATCTCGTTTTCCATATCATTTTAGGACAAGAGACCAAAAATAAGGTGGATACAAAACTCAAGTGGGCCGCACGAGAGGAAAGAGTGGAGATTCAATGACCACCGTTTTCACGCTCGGCTATGCCACGGAACCAACATGTGCGTGGGACCTGACTATGGCCCTTGCCATTACGTATGTGTTGTATCCACACTGTCCATTCATTTGGATAGATCATTTTAGGGCCTGAGCCAAATAATTAGGCCGATCAGAAGCTCAAGTGTACCCTACCAAAGATAACAATGGGGGCAATGACACCCACCGTTGAAACTTGAAACCACTTCTATGGCGTCCACCATCATGTTTATTCGAGATCCAACCTATTTACACAAATATCGGCTTGATCGAAAACTTTTGTGGCCCTCACAAAGTTTTTAATGGTAAGAGTTCAATCCCTGCTGTTTTGTGTGGTGGGGTCCACTTGAGCTTTGAATTGAGCCGTTATTTGTATTATGACCTAAAATAATCTTTCCAAATGGATGGACAGAATTGATATACAATACATACATCTATGTGGGCCCCATCGCAAGGGCCACACCATTTTGTGCAACCAAGTCGCACCGAATCCACTTTCTGGGCATGGATTAGGTGATATGTGGGTAACTGCATAGCTCGTGTTAACCTAACTGTAGGGCCCACCTTTAATGATATGTTGTATATCCACTCCGTCCATTCGTTTTTACAGATAATTTTAATCCGTTTTCCCAAACATTAAGTATATAAAAATCTCAGGTGGACCACACCACATGAAAACAGATGATTATGAATGTTCACCATTAAAACATATCAAGGCCTACTTTAAGTAGATCCTTAATGTTTATTTGTCATCCAACCTGTTCATAAGGTCAATCAGAACTGTATGAAGGGAATATACAAATGTTAGCTTAAACCAAAATTTTTGTGGCCTATAAAATACTTTTAATGGTCATTCACCACTTTTTCTGGTGTGGTCCACCTGAGATCTGCTCAGGTGGACCACACCACATGAAACAGTGATTATTGAATGTTCACCATTAAAAACATATCAAGGCCTACTTTAAGTAGATTCTTAATGTTTATTTGTCATCCAACCTGTTCATAAGGTCAATCAGAATTGTATAAGGGAGAATACAAATATTAGCTTAAACCAAAATTTTTGTGGCCTATAAAATACTTTAATGGTCATTCACCACTTTTTCTGGTGTGGTCCACCTGAGATCCTGGATCTTCTTAATTTCTCGTATAACGTCCTCTAAATTATATTAAAAAACGAATGAACGTCCTGGATAAAACATATACATCAATATGGACCCCACAAATCCTGTGACATACCATGTGTGATACATCTCATATGTATCTACCACATCCCTTAAAAAAGGTAAGCTAATTGTGTCCTACCACTACCCGTCTCTAGCTGGGAACGAGCAGTAGCTTTGATTGGCCACCGTGATGTATGGGTCTTATCCATATCGTCCATCCAGTTTTTCCTATCATTTTAGGATATAAACCCAAAAATGAGGAAGATCCAAAGCCCAAGTGGAACACACCACATGAATCAATGGTGATAATGACTCTCACGGTTGAAACTTTTCTAGGGCCCACCGTGATGTTTATTTTCCATCCAACTTATTCATAAAGTTACCTAGACCTGGATGAAGAGAAAACACAAACATCAGCTCCATCCAAAACTTCTGTGGCCCCCAAGAAGCTTTCAACGGTAAGAGTTTAATCCCCATTTTGTAGTCCACTTGAGCCTTGGATCTGTCTCATTTTTGGGTCTGTACCCTAAAATGATACAAAAAAATGGATGGACGGTGTGGATAAGACCCATACATCACGTGGCCACTCAAAGCTGCTGCTCGTTCCCAGATGGAGACAGCGGGGTAGGACGCAATCCGCGTCCTCAAAAAACAGGCTTCTGAAGCCAATCTCACAACAAAGATAGGGTTCCGGTCATTCGGAACCCTAAAATCCTAAAATTTCTCTGAAAGATCCCCCAAATCCCTGCGATTTTGGGCAGACCGCTAGCTCTCGATCGAGCGACCCACCAAATTCAACTTCCGATCGCAATCTTCTTCCACGGTACCGAAATCCCCTTCTATGAAAGATTTTCCCTCTTTTTTTTTTTTTTTTCCTGATTTTCCGGTAAATTTGCATATACAACAAGATAGTATCACTAATATTGGCGATTTCGCAAAAAAATCGTGCGATATTGTGCTATATATAGCACGATAAAAAGAATTTTGGTTTTTTTTTTTTAAATTTTTTTTTAAATTTTTTTATTTCCAAAGGAATTGGATGGGTTTCGTCTCGCTAGGCAGCGATAACGATAATATCAGCCGATAGTATCGATATTAGGAACACTACTCATAAGCATGGTTATTCTTATTGCCAATAGTCAACTTATAAGATTTCCCTTTTAGTTTAAGTGGTACATGATGATCACATAAAACTCCAGAGGCACATCTCCATTTCTTCCACCCTGCATGAATTCCATGGGCCACATCCTTTCCAATCTCTCCAGTCCACTCTCATGAATTATCGACCCAAGATACTGAAAGTGGTCATTTTGGGAAACTTCTTGGTCAACAATCTTAACTAATTCCTCATGCCCACTCCTATTGTTACTAAAATTGCATTTCATATACTTTGTTTATTCGGGCTAATTTTAAATCCTTTAGATTCTAAAGCACCCCCCCATAACCCTGGTTTTCTGTTCTTGCCCTCCCTCATCTTTTCAATCAAAACTATGTCATCTGTGAACAACATACACCATGGGATCTCTTCCTGCAAATACCTCATTAAGTTGTCCATAACCAATTCGAAAAGGTACGTGCTCCATGCTGATACATTCATCTAATCTTTAGTGGTAGACCTCCCTGACATGAAATCAAACTAATTTTCTGATACATTCATCTCATGCCTTAGTTTTTGCTCAATCGTTCTTTCCCAATGTTTCATAGTATGGCTCATAAGTTTAATCCCATGATAGTTAGTACAACTTTGTATTTCTCCTTTATTCTTATAAATAGGTACCACGATACTTTTCCTCTATTCTTATGGAATTTTCTTCGATCTTATGATCTTGTTGAACAACTTTGTCAACCAAAATAACTCACCATCTCCCTTGCACTTTTAAACCTTTATTGGTATACCATTTGGTCCAGGGGTCTTTCCTATTTTTATCTTTCTCAAAGCTTCTTTCAATTCAAATATCCTAAAATGTTGCGGAAGTATCTATGGACTCCAACGTCATTTGACTTTGTTGTTCCTCCTATCCTTATGCTTGCAGAGTGATTGTCACTTAACAAGTCTTGAAAATAGCTTCTCCTCCTTTCGTTGTTCTCATTGTCCTTAATTAGTATCCTCTGGGCATCGCTTTTAATGTATATAACATGTTTTAGGTCCATCTTTCTCACCTTCTCGTCCCCAGTCTATTGTATCACCTTCTCATCCCCGATCTATTGTAAAGATCCTCAGAAGCCTTAAGTTTAGCCTCACTTAACTACTTTCTTGGCAATCTTTTTGGCATTTCTATATCATTCAAGATTTTCATTGTTTCTAGTCCCTTGCCAGACTTTGAAACACGAAGGTTTCTTGTCAATAGGTTTATGTACATCATCATTCCCTTTCAATGGCTTAATAACCTAAATTTGTTGAAATAATCAATTGCGTGTATTTTTTTGCCCTTGTCAATCTTGTATGTATAGTAGAGATACAGAAATCTTATGGCAAACCAACTACCTTTAGTCCTCTTGTATTGCTTTGTAATCACAAGTACTTGGGAGGAAAGTGTTTGCTAAAACCAAAAAAGAATTTAAATGTCTCACTCTAAGTCCATTGCATTTAATAGTTGGCAACATGAAGATATAGTGTTCCTATTGATTGATTTAGACTCATAAACAATTTTATAAATCCCATTCTTGCGCACTTGGTTTAAATTGGTAGATAGTGATGTATGACCATGACATTTTCTTATTATTTCTCACTCTTCTATTTAAATTATGTTTATGTATTGCAGCTTTCGGAGATCTCAATACCTCATTTCTTGGCAGCCTCTATTTTTTCTGCGCAAAGTGCGGAAACATTGATATTCCAAAGAAATACGAGGATCTTGGTTTTGTTGTGCTGCGCTTCTGGAATATGCAGGTTAAGATCTTGTATGATCAAACTTCCTCTCTACCATAAATTCTGAATACGATAATTGAAAATTTGAAATACCTCAACTTTAATTTTGAACTCATAATTTTTGTATGAATCAAAATCTAGAAATAGCAATTGTCATGATTTTATATTTAGGTTGTTTATCTCATAAAAAGCATGCATGGTTACTACTAAAGAGCCTTAAGAACTTGTCCATGCTTTGCAGTTTCTAAGAAGATCTTAATTCTTACGTAGGTGATTGAAGAAACCAAAGTTTGGGAACTTCCCATACATGCAACCTTCTTTAAGGTCCATTGTGATGTGTCTCCCATCCATTCTTTATATCAAATATCCCCATTCATTGGTCGTAGTA